>JAWNPV010000037.1:0-17665 GCA_035078785.1 Collessia kirishimana
TTGTGGCAGTTTGGGATTGGGGGAAGGGAAAGGTTGGAGGGTTTTTTTCGTTTTGGGGTTTTTGTTGAGGTTTTTTGGGTTTTTTTTTTTTTTTTTTTTTTTTTTTTTTTTTTTTTTTTTGTGCGAGTGTATGAAAATGTGGATGAAATCCTTGCCAGTGATTTGGTTAACCCTCATGGGGCTTGTGGCTGCCCAGAGCAGTGAACCGCATTGCATTTGGATGGGTCATAGCCATTTGTTGGGCCAACATTGGCAGAACCTGGCATATGATGGACCCCCACTGCCTTTGAACGATGCCGAGACAGAGGCCATCTTTGCCAAGCGATGCCCCACCTTCTATGCCGAATACAAGGGCGAGAGCGAATGGGATGAGCTCACCTTGTGCTGCGATAAAAATCAACTGATCGCCATGGAATCGGGCATGACCCAATCGGACGGTGTCTTCTCGCGCTGCCCCACTTGTGGCAAGAACATGGGTCTCACCATTTGTGCCATGACCTGTGCCAAGAATCAATCGCTGTTCCTAACACCCTACACGGCTACAAATCCTGACGGTAAAGATTATGTTGAGCATATCGACTACCGTGTGGAGGACGAGACTGCGCGGAAAATCTACGACAGCTGTGCGGGCATTCAGCATTCACAAACCGGTCGTCCGGCCATGGACTTGGGCTGCGGTGCCTACAACGCCAAGACCTGCAACTACCGGCGATGGTATGCGTTCATGGGGGATGCCGAAATAGACTATGTGCCCTTTGCTATCAATTATTTATGGGAAGAAGACGCCGAGGAGGGTTCTGAGGACGTATACTTAGCCATGAGCCCTCTCGACTGCGGCCAGAGCTATGAGGGGAACTACGCCTGTGCCTGCATCGATTGTGATCAATCTTGTCCTTTGACGGATGCTCCCACTGGTCAACCTGATCCTTGGCAAATAGCCGGCCTCTATGGAGTCACCTTTATCATCAGTCTGGTGGTGGGCATTTTGTTGATAGTGCTCATCTTCTGGGGAGCTTTTGGCAGGCACAGGGCCCTTAATATCTCCATGCCGACGCTCTATGGCAACTTTTTGTATGTTGGCTTTCGCGCTTGTGGCACCTTCTGTGCCAAGTACCCGGTGGTTGTACTGGCTATTAGCAGTTGGGTCATAGGCGGGCTTTCCTATAGCATTAACTATATGAAGATCACCACCGATCCGGTGGAACTTTGGGCCAGCAAGGACAGTCAGTCGCGTATAGAAAAGGAGTATTTCGATGAACATTTTGGACCCTTCTATCGTACCAATCAGCTGTTTGTGAAGCCCATTAACACGGACACGGTAAGCAGAATTAGGACACTGAATTCAATTATTTCTTTATTATCTTTTGTCTTTTCTCTTCGTTAAACATAGTTCACCCATGAAGCACCCAGCGGTTTGCTCACCTTTGGCCCAGCTTTTGAGCAGAGTTTCCTACAGGAAGTATTTGAACTACAAGAAGCCATTATGGCCCTTGGTCAGGATGAGAACGAGGGTCTAGATAAAATTTGCTTTGCCCCTGTACTTAATGTCGGTGCCACGCCTACTGTCAATGACTGTGCCATTCAGTCCATCTATGGATATTTCCAGAGCAGCATGGAACGTTTCCAGAGCTCCTATGTGGACTTAAACAACTTTACGATCAACTATCTCAATCAATTGGAAGACTGTTTGCGGTAAGATATGCTTTGACTCTAAAGGGTTTTCCCTTTAAAATGATTCAAATGGACTGGGCGATTATAAGCACTTAATCATCGGTTGATTCAGTGAATAATCTAATCGTCAGGCAATGTTAAAAGAGTGAAAGAGCCGAATCAATCGGGCTTTAAGGTAGTTTTTAAATATTCCATCTTGAACGACAAAATTGTTAAGTTTGTTTACCCTTAGAGGGCCGCTAAAGGCCCTCAGGGAGACAAGACAAATTCACCTAGTCATGTCCAGTCGTCTGTTTGAAAGCTTAGATACTTTGATTACCACTCAACTGGATTCTAATCGAACCATAAACCTCGATAATAATGAAAAATAGTGTTTAAAAGATTAGCGCGGAATTCCGTTAGGAAATTCAATAAGAATGCAAAAATATTATTTTTCCTTGGCTTTTCAATGTTTTGCTTCCTCTCTGATCCTTTTTAGCGTTCCCATGATGGAGGACTGCTTTGCAGCCTATGGTGGTCCCATCGAGCCGGGCATTGCTGTTGGCGGCATGCCCAAGGTGGCTGCTGGCGAAGATCCAGATTATATGTTAGCCACTGGACTTGTCCTCACCTTCCTTGGCAAGAATCAGAACGATGAGTCTCTGCTAGATCCCAGTCTCATCTGGGAGAAACGTTTTGTGGACTTTATGAAGAATTACACCAGCGATCGACTGGATATTGCGTTCTCAGCAGAACGATCTATACAGGATGGGATTGTGGAACTATCCGAGGGTGAAGTGAGCACTGTTATCATCAGCTACCTGGTGATGTTTGTCTATGTGGCCATTGCCCTAGGCAGGATACGCAGCTGTACGGGATTCTTGCGTGAATCGCGCATCATGCTGGCTATTGGTGGCATTGTCATTGTCTTGGCCTCGGTTATCTGCAGCTTGGGCTTCTGGGGCTATGTGGGTGTCACGACCACAATGTTGGCCGTCGAGGTAATACCGTTCCTTGTATTGGCCGTGGGCGTGGACAATATATTTATCATGGTTCATACATATCAGCGCTTGGAGCATAGTAAATTCAAGGTAGGATGAAGAACTACACAGAGTCTTCATAGAAATATTATTTGTGGTGTTTTACAGAGCACACATGAGGCAATTGGTGAGGCCATTGGTCAGGTGGGTCCCTCTATCCTACAATCGGCGGCCAGTGAATTTGCCTGCTTTGCCATTGGCGCCATCTCCGACATGCCGGCGGTGAAGACCTTCGCCATGTATGCTGCCGTGGCCATCTTCCTGGATTTCCTGTTCCAAATAACCGCCTTCGTGGCTTTGATGGCCATTGATGCGCGGCGCTATCAGGCTGGCAGACTAGATATGTTGTGCTGTGTACGCGGCAAAGAAAAGACGGAGATCCTTGATGATGGACCCAAGGAAGTTGGTGTGCTAGAGAAGCTATTCAAGAATTTCTATTCACCTTTTTTGCTATCAAAGTGAGTCAAGCGATTTTCGAATACAAACATCCATGCTATTCATTTCCTATTTTCCTTTTTCTCTTCTGAAAGGGGCACCAAGATTTCCGTCCTGATCATCTTCACCGTCATCACCTGTCTGTCGCTAATGGTGGTGCCCTCCATCGAGGTTGGCTTGGATCAAGAGATGTCCATGCCCACTGAATCCCATGTGGTCAAGTATTTCCAATATATGGACAAATTGCTATCGATGGGCCCACCCGTCTACTGGGTGATCAAGCCTGGACTCAACTACTCCGAACCCCTGCAGCAGAATCTCATTTGTGCCGGCGTTGAATGCAACGAAGACTCAATGTCCGTACTCTTGTATACCCAATCGCGGTTTCCAGAGATAACAGCTCTGGCCAGGCCAGCTAGCTCCTGGATAGATGACTATATCGATTGGCTAAGCATCAGCGATTGTTGCAAGTACAATGTGACCAGCGGCGGCTTCTGTGCCAGCAGTAAGTGGCAACGGAATGATTTGTGGTTGGGAGTCTAATAACGTTTGTTTTCCAGATTCCAAGAGTGATGATTGTCTGCCTTGTGTAAGGGGCTTCACGGAGGATGGCCTAAGGCCCGATACGCAGACTTTCAACTCATATATTTCATATTTCCTATCCGATCTACCCGATGCGGAGTGTGCCAAAGCGGGACGTGCTTCCTACGCTGATGTAAGTGCGACAGCTATATGTTATAGTCGTTAGAGCTAGAACATCCATTCCATTCACATTTCTTCCTTCCTTAGGCCGTCATTTACACTCTTGACGATGAAGGAATGGCTCACGTATCCGAATCCTACTTCACTCAGTTTTCAACCACCTCCACCATCTCCGAACAATTCATTAGAGCTCTACGAGAGGCGAGACGTGTGAGCAATGAGATCAATGCCATGTTCGCCAGAGAGGGCGCGCAGGTCGAGGTCTTTCCCTACAGTGTGTTCTTCATCTTCTACGAACAGTATTTGACCATTTGGCACGACACCCTGTTCTCGTTGGCCATGTCCCTGGTGGCCATATTTGGGGTTACCCTGTTGATAACGGGTCTAGACATCACATCTGCTTTGATTGTCCTGTTCATGGTCATTTGCATCCTGATAAATATGGGTGGCATGATGTGGGCCTGGAGCATCACACTGAATGCCATATCGCTCGTCAACCTGGTCGTGTGCGTGGGCATTGGCGTTGAGTTTGTCTCCCACATAGTGCGATCCTTCAAGCAGTCACAAGGCACCGCCCACCAACGGGCCCATCACTCTCTCTCCGTGACAGGTAGCAGCGTGCTCTCGGGCATTACGTTAACCAAATTCGCCGGCATCGTTGTGCTGGCCTTCTCCAGTTCGCAGGTCTTTCAGGTCTTCTACTTCCGCATGTACCTGGGCATTGTGCTCATAGGAGCTGCCCATGGGCTAATTCTGTTGCCTGTAGTGTTAAGTCTTCTCGGGCCATTGCGTGGCCTGGCCAAGGCGGAGAGCAGCGAGCCACTCAGCCAAGGAGTGTAGTTGTAGGTTCTCTGAGGGAGGGAGAGTGTCTCCTCTTGGGGTGTAGAGAAGACTGCTTTTTATAATATTTTATTCTCCGTTTTTTTTTTTTTCTCTTCAGTTCACTTTTTTTTTTCGTGGTAAATATTTAAAATTAATAATAAAAATAAATTCCTTTTTAAGCCGTAAATTTACATAAAACATTTCGCGAGCCGCTTCTTTATTGTTTATCGTCGTCGCACCTTTGTTTTTTATGGCCTTAAGCGGCCAACTGACGGCCCACCGACAAAACAATAAACAAGACAACGCACAGCACAGAGAGGTGTGGCAACAACAAACGGTAAATGGCAAGGGGATGGCCAATGGAGAATGAAGAATAAAGTGGCCAGTGGAACGGGGTAATCACCCACCACCAGCAACGACAACGACAACAACAGCAGCAGCAGCAGCCATTCCACACAAAATGTCTGTCTTACGCCTTTTGGGTAAAATTTTGGCGCAGATTTTTCAACTGCACCTTCTCATTAAGACACCCTTTCTACTTGGCCCGCTTTTCCCCAACTGACGGGGAGAGGGAAATGATAGGGTATAATGAATTTTAGGGACACTTTTTGAATTGCCAGGATCAAATGGTTGAGCCCTGATAAGAACAGCGGCAATTATTTAGTAGATTTTTTAACAATCATTTTTCTTGCTTCTTTGACAGCCTATTAATCTCGTTTTTGATTTTCTCCAAGGAATCGGTGAGGAGTGTGAGGCTACCAGAAAGAAACTCGACTTGATTACAAGAAGCCAAAGGGAGTAACTTGGAATTGTGCGAGGCTGAAGATCACATTAGTTGGCATCATTAAATAAATATTAGATAAATGTCGCTTGGCTAGAAATTAACTTAGGATATATTCACCTCCAACGTAGAGCATTTAATTGACGACTTTTGTTTGAGAAACTGTGGTTTTCTTATTGGGCAGCTCCTTTCTCATTCGTTGTTTCTGTTGCCTGCTGGCCGGTCCGGACCGGACACAAAACGCGTTTCTGTGGCTTATAAAAACCAGCTAGCCAGCCCAGACAATCCACCAAAGAAAAAGCCAAGCAGAATGCAGAGCAGGACCTGGCGCTACTCTGAGATGATGGTCACGCGCCAACACAGAGACACGACAGAGAGATGTGTATACAAGTGTTTAGGTATAGTGTATTCTGCAAAGGGTATTTAACCCTTAAAATGAGTGTGTAGTGTTTTTAATTAAAATTAATAAAGTTTAGAGTGGTTTTTATGCTGCGTCCGTTTTTGTTTCTCGGTTCTGCTGTTGTCTGCTTTGTCTCAGGCAGCATTACCCGGCCACATAATCATCATCATCATCATAATCACTTTAAAGCCAATGAACCCCAAAAACAAGAAATATTTTTTATTTGTGCGCTCCACAGAGGAGAGTTGGAGGGCGATGTGTTGAAATAACATAGGGAAAGGGAGAAGGCCAGAGAGAGAGCGAGATGCTGGTAGCGCATTAAGTTTCATGGCTCATCGAAGGGACGGTAGACAGGCGGCACTTGAAATTGGCCGACAATTGAAAAGCATAATTATAAATGTATCAACTAATGCATATGGCAAAATCAATTAGCAATTATCGGGCCCAATAACGGACACTTGCACATACACAAACACACAGAGAGAGAATAGACAGATGAAGTGCAAATTGAGTTGCCCAAAAATTGTCGGACGGACATCAAGCAGCATATCTACCATGGCCACTCACATCTCGATGGCTTCTCCAAGTGGCATGTGGACGCCGACCGCGGTAATGTGGAAAAACTGCGGGGGCTTTGCCTCAACCAAAAGTGTTTTTATGATCAACACTTAATTGCCATTAGAAATGTACTTAAAGCCCATCGCTTGCAGTAAATATTTCAAACACACATTCAACGAATTGTTAATGTGAAATCAAGGCTACAAAAATTTATACAAATAATAACAAATCTAGAAGCCTTGATCTCTCCAATCAGTATCGCCTGGTGGCTGCGGTGCTGCTACCGATTTGTCAACCAGTTGGCTTAGATCCAACTATCATATAAGCAGATATATATGTAGGTATATAGAATGGACGAATCCAACACAGATTTAAGGGAAACTCAACATGAAAAAACCAAAAATGTGCCCAATGAGGATCCGGCCTTGCTTCTGAAACAATATATCTCGCGACACGAACAGGACGACAAGTCTTATCTTTACAAGAGTGAAACTAAACATAATTTGGAAACCCTCAACTCACTGAAGTATGTGCCAAGAGATTACCCGGATTTGCCAAGTAACTATCCAAGTTATTCAGGATTTCGACAGGATTAGTAAGTTGACATCGCTCGCTCTCCATCTTTGTGTTCATCATGATTATGATTCTATAGCCCCACAATCTGCCAAATTCGTTATTTCGAGAATCGTAAAAAATATGACAGGCAATTTGACCGCGAGATCCGTCAGCTAGTTGATTACCAAGTTTGTGCAACAGAAGCAACCGGTTTCATACGGTAAGACTCTGGTCTTCTAATACAAAGACACAATTTCCTAATCCCAATGAAATCCGTTTGTAGGCATATGACTTATACAACCTTATGGCCACCTTTGCATACCAGCGTCGAACTCAAAAGGACAAGCGAAAAGTTTTTTAAATTAACACCAAACGAACGACGTCGCCTTCAGAAGATAATGGAGACAAACCTTTAATAATTTTATACGAATTTTTCCCTAATAAACATTATATATTTGCTTAAAGTCTGTGTTCTCGTTATTTAAATAAATATTTAAATCTTTAGGTAATTTTCCTGTTAAATTATCTTTCCTCTCATGTGCAGCGAAAGACATATTTTCCCGAATTGCCTAACAATTTTCTTTGTGTCAAAATATAAATCATTTTTATGAACATATTCTTGGGGTTTTTCGCTGTTTTTTTTTCTCTTTTTTTTTATAAAAAGAAACATTTTCAAGTGACTGTAATAAAAATTTAAATTAATTGATTTTTTGTTTCTTTTGGCCAGTGAAAGAAATGAGAATGTTAGGAACCAGATAGAAGCCAGAACCAGAACCAGACCCTGCCCTGCCCTGCGCATTTCAAGTGGCAAAAAGAAAACATTTTCGCACGCATTTGTGGCCAATTTTTGCCAACTTGGCGTGGCCATAAAATCCAGGTCATAATTCATGGGTCTGGTTGAATAGGAAGCGTTAAAAATAAAATTTGCGCATATTTATTAATCGGTCCTTTGTCCTTTCAGGGGTTGGTAGATAGGATACTGAATGGAGCGGAGGGTGCATTGCAACTGTTTGATGAAAGTTGCAATTTATGGGGTGAAGAGCAGCTAAAAACACAACAACAAAACGCAACAGTGGCAAATGGCAACAACATTTAAACACAATTTTAAACGGAAATTCAGTTGGCTGAACGGGCCAGAGAGCGGAATTATGTTTAATTTTTTCATTGCTATCGATGCGATTTAATTTAATTTCCATTTTATGCTGGTTTTTATTTAACATTTTTACTTGATTTCGTTTTGTAAAGCCGTATGTATGCGTACTGCCGGCCCTGTTTCATGGGCGTGTTTGGGCCTAAGTATATTATTTTTCATACTCTCTTGCGAAAGGTCCTGTGATCTTATCAAGACACTCGTAACCTTGGTGTCCACCAAGCCCAAAAAAAAAACAAAACAAACAATGACAAATGAACCTATTCAGGCTGGCCTTGTGGTTACAAACTCGGCCGTCTTTTGCGCAGGCACGCTCGTATCATACGTCGCCGCAAGGAAAACCCAACATATATCAAATGAGTAGGGTATATCTATGTTGGCTCAAGGCAGCCAACATTTATACTTAATATAATGTGAAATTATTGTGGCAGATGTTTGCTTCCAATCCCGTATTTATGAAACTTTGCATAAAAACCATTCACGTGAGAGATGTTAATCTCTGTGTGAGGTGAAATATGCTTCAAAATTTCTGAATTGAAACAATTTTTTAATCTCTTTTACACATAAAATTTTTGTAAATTCATTTTGTAAAAATAACTCACGAAGGACTGAAATTCTTTGCTTTGTATTCTCTCAAGCATAATTGCAGTCAGATTGGGGTCTAAAGAAAAAAAAATTCCAGGAATGCTGAGCCAATGGATTGACATTTAAACGTTCAGTTGTTAAAAAAAAAACCGTGAAAATGTTTCATTTAAACAACAAGAATGTTAAACCTTGTCACATCCATCAATAAAATGGATGGAAAAATTTTTAAAGAATTAATAACGTAGAACAGCCAGGATTTATTGGCTTTGATTAGGGCGTCTTTATACATTTGACAAGATCATCGGTTTGGTAAGTTTTCCCCAAAAAAAAATTCCTAAACAATTCAAGTTTATATCCTTGAAGGAAAACACGCCAAATACAAAACTTCTAGTCCAATAATTCAAACAAACAATGGAAACAAGTTGGTTGAAGCAGCCGAAGAAGCTTTTGAAACTCAAAAACGTTCGATTCAGTGAACTAATGATGAAATAGCTACCAACTCGACTTCATTTTAGCAAGTAAATGGAATTAATTAACTGAAAGTCAGCGATTTGCATTCATAGGGCGGCAACTGTGGCCCTGAGGCCGAATCATAATGACCGCAAGAAATAATTGCCAATGATTGATAATTAAAAGGACAATTTTCGAAAAACCGAAATCAATTTCTCCAGCTGACCCAAAAGCCATCATCATAGAGTTCACATACCAGTTAGGCTGTTTAGGAATCACAGAGCTATTCAATTTGCCAGACGACAGACAACCGACGCCAGAGCGACATGCAAATATTTGATTGAAAATTGCATTTTGCAGCAAATTAATTACAAAGCGAAATTCAATCTTTTTTATTCAGCTCATCGTTCCCAGCTGCAAATGGCAAATGGCCCGAAAGGCAAAATCACAAATTCTGTATCCCAAATAAAAAAAAGGGGGGGAAAAAAAAATTAGAACACACGACGAACGGGTAATTAAAGCAACAGCCGCATTTTCAATGATGGAGATGGAATATTTAATTTATTCATTTACTGACATAAACCGGACACAGACCGGAGTCCATAGAATCAGTAATTTATAAACGTGCTTATAAGCCGCAATCCAATTCGCAGTTTGCAGTCCGCGTTTTGAAAGTTCTGTCCATTCATGCTCTGCCCAGCCCATCCCTCTCCGGGCCACAACACCCACCCACCCTGCCACCCTGAACCAACCTGCCATAACCAAACATTTCTGCTCCCCTTTTTGGAAAAATTACACTAGCAAAGCATTTTCAGAGCCATTTTCTCCACTTGTTCGTCGCTCCGCCTGGCTGTGTGCCTGCGTAAATGTATTTTCGGTACCGAAACCTGTTATCAACGCTAAAAACTGCCTGAAATGGAATTGTATACAAAGCTCTATGACTACTTTTCAGAAGCTAAAAAAAAAAAGAGGTAAAAAGAGGGGGAAAAAATGGAAACACATCAACAAAACATTAGAAATAAAATACTGAAGCGCGTAAGCGAATGAGTTTGGTCTTTGCAGAAATTAAATTGAAAATGTATAACGATTAACCCTAGAAAACCCACCAACAAAGTAGCCCTGCAACGATCACTGTAATTCGACTCACAGGTGTGTAAAATAAAATAAAAAACGCAAGATCCAGCCTTGTCCTACGGTAATTTTATTAACCAATGCTGTCTCACATCTTATGCAAGGGTATATTAATTATAAAACCACTGTAAATATAGTCCTATGCAAGGGTATATAAATTATCTGCTAAATACATTTAAAAAACATGAATTTTTGATGAAAATTTAATTACCTTCAACTTCTTATCCTATTTTGAATACAACTTCATAGAAAATGTAATTTTTTTTATGCCTTTGGTGCATATTTAATGGGTTAATTAGTTCAGACAGACGGTAAGGATAGGGAGATGACTGCTGCATGTGAGTACGCATGTATGCGAGGGTGTGTGGGTGTGTGGGTGTGACAGCAATTTCTAACTAAATTATAACAACAACCTCAACAAATGCGCAAAATTTTGAGAAATTTCATGCAAAATGCAAAAGCAAAAGCAGTTTATAGTTGTCCCGGCCACCGCAGACACCCAAAACACAAACACACATTCACACTCATACGCACACACACACACAGTCACACACTGGCTAACAGCAGCAGCAGCAGCAAGACCAGAAGCTATATCAACTACAGAAACAACAACATTTGGCCGCTCGGGTAACATTAAATGGCGCACGTTTTCAAGCTCCGGTTCGGTTTCCCGGCCAGGAACATAACGAAAATGTCAAACACACATTTGACCAACACACACACACACCGGCACACACAAACAAATACAAACATAACGCGCACAGCGTGAGATGAACAGCGTTCCAAAAACTGCCGCCTGTCTGTCCCATGTCTGTCTCGATTCCTGCCGCATTATTGTGCAGGGCAAGTGGTGACTGAGCATGAAGCGCTTTTTACCCACCCGAACACTATGGAATCACAGTTTATAAAAATAAAACAAATTTCCCCAAGAATTTATCAATTATTTGAAAAGATTTTTCTAAGCCAAGAAATTTTCCTATTTAAAAAAATTGATTTTTTAATTTTATCATCAAAGGAGCAATGCGAAGAAAATGTTCTGAGCAAAGCCAGGAGAGAAATTGATGGTTTATCCATTTATGATTTTATCACCACTTTAAAGTACACTTATTACTTGGACAACATGAATGAAGTTTAAAAGTTGAGTTTACAATTGTTGTGCCTTGAGTTGATCGTTGATTGTTGAATTAAAATGATTAAATTTGGTAAATTTTAATCAATTGACCCATAGTGTTGGGGATTATATATGTGTTTAGCCTGCCACATAAATGCCAAAACGGTCGTTGACAAGCCAAATGCAAAATGGCAGCCAAGATGGCAACACAGCGGCAGCATCAGCATCAGCAGCAATAACAGTCAGTCAGTTAGTCAGCCGGGCGGGGCAGGCCAACAGCGTCGATTGATTGGCCTTCGGATACACGAGTTGAGTTTGTGGGCAAGATAATAATTTTTAATTAATTTTTTGGATTGTTTTCCTCTTTTGTTTTTGTGTGGTTTGATTACATATTATTATAATTGTTATTGTTGCTGCTGCTGCTGCTCCTGCTGCTATTGCTATTGCTGTTGTTCGGTATATAAAAATAAAAATAATTATAATTATTTTGTTGTGCACAGCTTGATCGCTAGATAATCCAATTAATGACCTCACATGCCCATATATATTTTTTATATTGTATATATAAAATTATTATATGAATAGCTATGGGGGGGAGGAGGAGGACACAACACAGCAAAGGAATGTTCCACTAAAGGGAAAAGCCAATTACAGGAGAATTTCAATGTTAATTTTTAGAAAATTGTTTAACATAGAGTTTCAGGTAAAAGAGTTTATAAAATGTGATGAAAACGTCAACTCATCTATCTTCTGTTGGATGGATAACATGGATCCTAAGCGACACACACATAAATATCTAAAGAAAAATATTAAAACCAATTTCGTTTCATAAAACAAATTTTGTTAAACGTTGGCGAAATCATTTTTAGGGAACATTCGAGCGTTTATAAAGTTTATTTAAGGCCACAAAATGCTTGATCAATGGAAAGCCAAAGCCAACAATATCAATTATAAACCACGTGCCCTTACTACATCACATACATTAACCCTCAACAGACCCCCTGACATCAACACGACAAAAAAACAAAAAAAAAAATGTTTATATGTATATAGAAGTGGGGAAATCCCCAGTGCGATTTATCACAAAAGCAACAGCAGTAGCAGCAGGCAGCCTGCAAATAAACCAACCAACCAGGCAGGCCAGGCGGCCAGGCTGGCAGCAGCCTTTTTTCCTTATCTTCTTTTTGGAAAGGGGTGGAGGGGCAAACTGAAGGCTAAAGGGGAGATGTTGTTGTTATGGTTGCCTCCCCCTTTATTGTTGTTGTTTATCATAATTATGAATCTTTGTTATCCAGAGAGTGCGCTCATGTGTGTGCGTGTGTTGTGTGTGTGCGTTCAATCAAAAATAGTTGGATTTCTTTTATGAACAGAGAAAGAAGAAAAAAGGCAACCAAGCAACTTTCGTTGCTACAACAGATATGATGGTTGTCAGTGGTTGTTGTCATTGTTGGTTGCTGGTTGTTCTCTGTATGATGCTGTTTCGGGGGGGGGCCCTACATGCCTGTTAATATCTTGGGGTTAAGCGCGCTTATCACGATGGCACTGACTTGGTTTTTTTCAAAGCAAAACGCATCCAACAAAGATGTGATCTTGTATCTACAAGGCAGCTGCTGGGCCTTGTGCTAGATTTTATATTCAAATTGGGGGGACGAAATATAATAAATATTTTTTGTTTTATGTTTTATTAACAACAGAAACATTTCAAACTTTTTGCTGATGGCTACCAGCAATTATCTTTGCTCAGAGCAAAGACAGCAGCTTAATAATGGCTGCCTGGGTGAAGGGAGTTTAATCGCTATAAACCAACATTGAGAAATGTCAAGTAAAGATTATGGGCAGTTGGTTGGATAATTGCACGCACTGGACACCTGACAGTCTAATCTGATTAGCAAGACCTACTATGCTGAGCTTAAATCTATGTAATTAAATTTATTATAATTTTTGCTTAGGGCTGCTGCGCTGCACCACACACACACAAGAGTTCATTTAAGTGAGCATTTTTGCACAAGTCCATCAACGTCCATCATCTCAATGTGTTGCGCAGCATTTATAATATATATATATTTATCTGTATATATATATTTATCTGTATATATATATTTATATCTATATCTGGCAGCATCATCTGTACAAACACAGTCAGCCACACGCATACCCACCCACACCTCGCACATAAATCGTCATAAATCCATCACAAAAAGTGAATGCAAAATGTCTACACTGAGTTACATTTTTCTTTTCATCTCCCCATTGGTCTTGCTGCCCTTCTCCCCCGGCGTTTTCCACTTTTCCAACGCGCAAACGAGCAAAACTAACATGCTAACTAACATAATCGCCAGAAAATAAGAAAAAAACACGAGAAAACGAAACAACAAAATGTAAAAGAACAAGTGAAAACATTTTCTTTAACGCACCGAAAGCTTAGATACCCTTGCAAGCAGAAATAACAAAAAAGCCAACGAAAATGGCGTCTCAATTCATCATGTTTCCAGAGAAAAATCTATCGAACCTTGCTTTTCCATCTGTAGAATTAAAATCTTTTCATTTTAAAACTGTTTTACAAGCTTCTTAATATAAACAGGAAGCAGGTAGGCATGACTACCTTGATCCTTGATCAGGAATAAATATGTTTAAATTTAATGTGATGCGGCGGCAGTTGTGTTTAAATACCTTTGGCTAGGGTACAGCAAGATGATAAAGAAAAACAAGGCAAAACTGTTGCTTACCACAAAAAATCCTTCGACTATACGGGCAATGGAGAGGGGACAGAGGGGAGCAGCTGCCACCGCTGCGGCTTATAGCCCAAAACCGTTGCTATTCATAAACAAAAACTATGCGAACGAGCGAGAGAACGTTGGCAAGCGTCGAGTTTTAATAACTTTCGAGTTGCATACTTTGCGGCAGCGGCAACAGCAGCAGCACCAGCAGCAGCAGTAGATGAGTTGAATGAAGGAGTTTTGGTAGTTAGTTTTAGATGTTTCTCCTGCCATGGCAGCCCTGGCGGTCGGCTATGTCATGAACCTTGTTCTCAAATACATTTTCATAATTTGCAAAGCTTGAAAATCACAGGATTCTGACTTCCACTGACTTGGAAGCATGTCGACAACAAGAGGTTTTAACTGCAGTGGATCAGACGACTCAATGGCTATAAATCGTTGAAGAGATTCAGTCAGCGTAATTGGAAATCAGAATTTAGGATAAATAACTATGCGAGAACACGCTAGTCAAGCGCTTTAGTTGCTTTTCTAAAACATTTTCAGGCTCCGTCCTCCGGCTCCGGTATTGACAGCCGCCTGATGAGATGATATGGCGCTGCAGGTAGGTAAGGTATAAGGGAAATTATGAGGGATTTAGGTAGGTGTGTGTGTGTGTGTGTGTGCCAAAGGGGGGAGGGCGAGTTTTTTTGGATAGCCAAGCCACGATGCGACTCTGATTTTTATCGCTTTAATGAAGTTTCATGCCCGGTTTATGCTCTGCTGCTGTTGCTGTTGCCTTCGTCATTGCCATAGCTAAGGCTGCTGCTGCTATTGCTGCTGCTGTTGTTGTTGTTGTTATTGTTGGAATTTTGTGTTAAAACTTTTTCGTCAATCCCATGACACGGTCTCCTCCTCTATACATGTACCATGCTGTCTGTCTGTCTGTCTGTGTGTCTCACACTCCCTCTCTAGCTCTTTCGCTCTCTCTTGCCCTGGCTGACCGTATTGATGCACGTCTTTCCAGTCTATTACTATCAGCACTTTTTTTCACTTTAGCGCACTTTCTTGCCACCACTGTTGCTGTTGTTGTTGTTTAGTGATGTTTTTTTTTTTTACGTTTTTTTCGTTACTTTTCAGTTAACAGTTTATTGACTTTGCTCAACTTGTCGCCCGTTATAATGTCAGTAAATTGTTAAAATGCTTTGTTAGGAATTTCAAACAATCTCTGCCAGTGTGTTTGTGTGTGTGTGTGCGAGCGTGTGTGTGTGTGTGTGTGGTGCCTTTTCTGGTAACTGCAACAGGATTCAGGAGTCCAGGACCCTTGGGTGGGCTTTGTTGTTGCTTTTGGCGGCTGTTGATGTTGTTTGCCCCCCCCATTGTTGTTTGTTGTTTTAATTTTTTGGGCCAATTTTAAGTGTTTGAACTTTAGAGTCATAAAATATTTGTTAAGCATTTTGCGCTCAATTTTGCTTGCTTTTACTACTTTTCTTTCCACAGCAAACAAACCAGCTTTAGGTGTGGGTGTGTGTGTGTGTGTGTGGGTGCGTGTGTGTGTGTTGGTGTGTGTTTAACAAAAGTAACAATAATAATAACCAATTTGTAAGCAACATTCATTAAGGATGCGCCGGCCCGCTTCCCACAGCCACCCCTAATGTATGCTATATAAAATTTTATTTTTTTCACAGCCAGCTAAGCTCTTCCCCCTGCTTGGCTCTCTCTCTCTCTCTCCCTCTCTCTGCATTTAAGTAGTTTTTACTTATCTTTAGTTTTTTCTTTTTGTTTTTTTTTTTAATATTTATATACCAATGTGATGTTTTTTTTTTACAACATTTTTCCATATAACTAAAGCAGCTTATGGCAGCCGACAGCCGACAGCAGGCAGTCAGGCAGGCAGCTTTGGTCTACATAGGAATTCATTCTTTCAACAACAAAATTAAAACACATTAGTGGTGAGCGGAGAATTTCTTTTCGTCTCTCTTTCTTGTTCGTTGATGTTTCTTTCCGTTTTTTTCTCTTCCTTTTTTTTACCTTTTGCATTTATTAGTATTTGTAGTTGTAGTTGTTTAGGCGGCTTGCTGTTGTTGTTGTTGTAGTCAACGTATTATGGCAAAATGACAAGCAAACAAATTATGTTTTTGTGTGCTAAGCACCAACAAAGGCGATTGGGGAAACCACCAACCATGAAGAGACCAAGAGCGATAGAGATGGAGCTAGAGAAGCAACACTTGCCAAGACATTTTTGCCGCCTACCTTTTGTATATTTTACCCAACACCCCCTTTCGTTGCCCCCCTGGCTACTCGCATATTCTATGATAAACACGCGCCAGCTGACATTTCTATTGGACAACGATGACAGCAACAACACTAACGACGACAACGACGACGGCTACACTATCAGCCGAGTATGAAGTTTCCAATTTTCATTAATGGTTATTTCCCTATGGAAAACACACAATAGAGCTGCCTTCACCAGTTGCCACATCATTTTCAATATCGGGAAAAATCGTAATTATTTTCCTAAAAAAAAAAAACTGAAAAAAGAAACCTGAAACCTCATTGCATTACAGCTTAGTCTCGAGTCACTTAATGGTTATAGCTAAGCTGTCAGGTTAGGCCATCAAAATCTACCCGAGGCTAAGCGCGTCATCAGATTAAAGACTGAAATCTTTTTCAGAAAATAAAAAAATCGTTATAACCTAGGCGAGCAGCAATAAGCCAGCCAGCCAGTCAGCAACTTGACAGATTCGAGTCCTAACAGAAAAGGACACAGACAGACCCAAGACATTCAACAATGGCATCTGTGGCAAAAGCTAATTTACGATTTTGCCACATTGGAGACCCCCCAACCAGCAACCAACCCAGCAGCTGTATGACATTTGAAAAATGTTTTTAGTTTTTCAAAACTGTGTTTTCAAAATTAGTTTGCTCGCAGGCAGGCAACCTCATCTGGTATTGAAACTGCTTTTGCTTATCTGACCGCAGCCAGTGTCGCGTCGCATCGCATCGCATCGCGTCGCGTAGCGTCGTCGCCTGGACTCAGTTGTTGTTAAGTTGTTTGGTTTTTGCTTTACTTTAGTCTCGAGCCTGCCAAAATGAAACAAGCAGCAACTACAAACAAACCAGCAACGTTAACATAACAGCAAAGAGCTTAGATACCCTTCCAGTCTAAGGAAATGTGCAGTCTAGTGAAATCCTCATTGGCGACCAGGAATCAGGAGAGTTTCCTGTGCCTGTGCTATGGCAGCTATATGGTCCAGTTTTCCCCCTACAATAGCTATAGCTATATCGACTAGGTTGGTTATCAGACTCCATAGGCTTGCAGGTTCAGGTTCCATCCCTCTGTGTGCTACAAAGATCATGACGAACTTGTTGTGCCCTTTGCCAAGAGTATTAAAAAAAAAACTGACAAAGTGGCAAGAAAATAAAAAGCCAGCAGCGTACTACATACACACCAAGCCCTGGCAGTGGGCAGCAACAAAGTTTTAAGCATAAAACCAAACAAAAAGTAAACAATGCAAAGTTTGTTTGTTGGGGGGGGGGGGGGGGGGGGGGGGGGGGGGGGGGGGGGGGGGGGGGGGGGGGGGGGGGGGGGGGGGGGG
>JAWNPV010000037.1:17675-54568 GCA_035078785.1 Collessia kirishimana
AAAAAAAACCTTGGAGGGGGGAAAAAAAAGATTTGGAGGAGAAAAACAAAAAAAAAGGAAAAAAATAAAAGTTTGTTTTTTCCCCCCCCCCCCCCCCCCTTCCATACATTTTTTTTTTTTTTTTTTGTTTCTTTAGCGCGCCGCACACACAAATCGCAGCTTCCACACGATGTTGCAAGCAGCGACACCGCAATGCAAATATGCCGGCAACGACAACAGCAACGACGACGACAACAACAAAGTTTTAAACGCAAAATGACAAGCCGCATACAGCGCCAAAGCCTGAGGCGCCTCCAACCAACGACGAAAACTGAACGGCAAATGGACGTTCCTGCTAGCATAGAGTATGGCGGACACTCACACACAGCAGAAAGGACGGGACGGGATGGGACAGGATTGGACAGACCAGGCCAGGACTGATGGGCTGACGAACAAAAGGAAGGGCAAGGAGATAAAGGGTCAGGTCAGATCAACATAACGCTGACATCCTCTCTACACTAGAAAGTCAAGTCTAGTGATGGGAAATTTTCAATTTTCCCTTAAAGATCGCTAAACATAGAGGATAACAGAGGGTAACAGATCTATCTAGCTGGTTCTCCAGGGAACACCTGTCATGGCAAATTGCTAACCAACATTACTGTAGTAGAGTTTTCTTGAAGTGTAGCTTAGCCTGACCTCGGCTGACTTTGGCTTTGGCTTCCACTGGTTTGACTAAAGCCTGAGCCGAGCAGCAAGAGCCGAGAGCCACAGCCGCACCCATTTACGTGCTCCAAAATGACAGTCATAACAAATTAAGAAGGTTATACTCGGGACTCGGGATGCTACTACCTTTATAGCCTCCTGGATGGCCCACGTCCAGCTAGCTAGCCAACCTGCCAGGCTGCCAAGCTGCCAGCTTCAGTTACATTTATACATGGCTATGTGGCTAGTGGCATACTGGTGGGCATTCCACCCTCACCTGATGGCCACCACCAGCCTGATAGCTGGCTGACTGCCTAAGTACTTTTCCTAAATCTTTGCACGTTCGCTGCCCCAAAGCCAACAATCCAAACCACACCACCTCGAAAGCCCGCAACAATAATAACCACGAGCTTGATAAATATTCCAAGCGAAAAATGTCGATGATGACTCGTTGCGGACAGGACAGGACAGGACACCTAGGACATCTAGAACACCAGCTGACTCGTCTCCATTAACTCGAATTAAATGAACGAGGCAAAAACAAAAAAAAATTTAGATTTAAATAAAACTCCAAGGTCAAGCTGTAGACTAACTTGGACATGCTAATCAAGGCAACTTTGACTTAAATACTTGATGAGCTTTAACAGGGAACCGAGAGAACTGAACTGACTTCTTGGTGTTTCCCAACTGGGAGTTGGTAGAGCAGACAGGAAAAAAACCAACAAAATATTCCAATTGAATCAATGAATCATTAGCTCTAATACCAACCAAAACTGACCCTCAATATGGGAATCGACAACATTTTGCAAATTGCCATTGAGGAAGAAAGCAGCAGCAACCACATGGCTAAAACCCTTCCTGTCCTGGTTGGTTTCTTACTTATTTTACTTTTGTATTTTTGTTTTCAACTAAAAATATTTGGCTATTAACTTTCGCAATATCAATTTGCATGGAGGAGACGGCATAAGAAACACCTTTCCCTCTACCTCTCTCGCTCTATCTCTGTGTGTGTGTGTGTTTGTTAATGCCACACAACAAGGCTTATGATACGGCACCTGGATACATTTACATTTACAGTTACCCGTTACACGTACTGTTACCAGAAAAAAACAAACAACAACAACAGCAACGACAATAGGAAAAACATCTCTACATTGCCCAGGCAGGCCAGGCCAGGCCAGGCAGGCAGGCAGAGCAACAGCATTCAACGCATTCATTTGTCATGCATTTATGCAATTTACCCATTGGGCTCCACGCCCACAAGACCAAAACTGCAACCGCCTCTGCCACAACAGTCGCACACACACCACACACCACACACACACACATACATACATAGTGTAGCTTCCATCCAGCATGCTGGGCACATTTATTGAATTTTTGACTTGAAGCATTTTACATTTTAAAAACGTAAAAATGTCGCACGCACCCGGAACCCAAAAACGGTAGCTTCACCGCACACATAGTTGTATGTAGGATGTACACACCACACTCGAACACACACACACATGTATGACTGCATATAAGGTGTGTTCCACAGCATTCTGGCAATTTGTCATATCAATTGAAATTGTTTTTACCCTCGACAATCATAGTCTACTTAGAGGGGCACCAGCCTCTGGATCTAACCATGAACTGAGCCTATTAAATCCATTTTTCTTACCCCAATTATGAATGAAATTGGTTACTTAAAGTCATTGGAGCTACCTAAAAGCAAGATCAGGTTGCTTTCTATCTATTTACCAATGATTTAAAGAGATTTTCAAGCCAACAGCTCTATCCCTTGACTTGGTACACACCTTGTGGCAAGCAGATGAGTGGCTTGTTCTCTGGTTACCAACGTACCAACGTACCGTTCCGTCAATTGCCCACGCCCACCCGCACAGTCAGCCTCTGCCACTGCCACTCTCTTCTCCGCATGCCCTTCTGGGTCTCTTCAGGAGTTCCGTCTGCGGGCTACAGACTCAGATTCAGTCTACACGCTGCTGAAGCTTCGTTTGTTGGCCTTTTCGACACACATAAATTGCAGAGCGCACCAGGCTGTCCAGTTTACCAGTTGTTTGTGTATGCGTATGTCTGTATGGGTGTCTGTGTGTGTGTCTGTGTCTCCGTTGTTGTCTACCATTTAGGCTCACTTTTTTTTCTCATATTTGTATGCGTATATGCCTATATGTGTGTGTGTGTGTGGGTGTGTATGCGTATGCACAACGGAAATGAATTGAAATTTTAAAACCCACAGCTGCGACCGCTTCCTGCGGCAAAAGTAGCACCCCGACACTTCAATGAGAATACGCCAATGTATATATATATAAATTCTCACACACACACACACACACACAACTCTCTATATTGTCCTGCCCTGTGCTATCCTGCCTGTCTATCCGTCTGCCTGTTTGTCTGTTTGTACTTTATTGTATAGGTAAGTAAGGGCGCCAAAGTCAAATGTGTTTGCGTTCTTCAAAAATCTTTCTCTTCAACAAAAATGATCATAAAAATCGTATCGTTAATCCAAGTAACAGCAGACAAATGTATCGATAAATCATTGAAGATTGGTTATCGACTTTTAAACTGATCTTCTGTCTTACGACTTACAGTTGTGTAATTGTATTGTTGGTCGAGGGCACATGAAAAGTGTAAATTAAATCAGCTAAGATCTGTTGATCGTTGAAACGATCTTTTTGGATGCTCGAGACTAACAGACTCTTTGAATATGGAAATGAATGTAGAAAGGTGATTTGCAGTGTGAAATACTTTTGGGAATCGCTGTTGGTCAGATCATAAGAAATTGATTTCAAGAACGCAAGTAACTAATAAATATATATTGCTGTTGAATACTCATTGCTACATAGGCGTATATAAACATACTTATGTACAAGTGAGACAGGCATTTGCATACAGTATTTACTGCCTATGTGGGAGGTAGACACACGCAGCATTTATCTGACTGCGTGTGGGTGTAAGCTGATATCAACGAACTTGGACAGGCATTCATATATATATATATACAACACAGTCATAAGCCGCATCATTTAAAGTTGAAAGGACTTCTTTTCATTTAACTTAATATATATTCAAGGGGGGGAGGAATTCAACCCACCCATAGCATAGAAGAGGCCTCTATCAAACACATGATGACACATCAGTGGAGACCACAACATATGATTGTTTATGGGGAATGAATATTTATATTTATTCAAACATTATTGGAAACTAAATAAATTTCATGCCAAATTTGACAGTCTAAATGCTCTGGCTATAAATTATTTCGATACCAAACACACACGCACACACACTCCACTCCAGTTCAACTTGAACTTTATTTTACAAATTTGCCATTGCAGACTCTCACACACACATACATACACACAGATTAGTTCATGATTTACTATCCTGCTATGCAAGCAAACGTGTTTCAATTCTTCTGTTCTCAAACATCAGCCCTGCCGATTCGCTAGCGTTCCAATTCCACTGTCCCTCACTCACCAACTGTTAAGCAGTTTTTCGCGCTTCCTTTCTTAACTGATTCTCTCTTGCGCCTTTCCATGTTAACCCCAAAGGTTTCTCTCGATAAATCACTTCCAAGAAAAATAAATTGGCTTAGAGCAACCATAGTAGAGACAGAATATAGATAACCTAAATAGCTTTCAACAATAACTCAACGTAACCGCACCGTCTTCAAATGATGGATATTGGAGTACAGTAAAAACTTCATAATGATCGGGGGGTTCAGTAGCTCAGTCAAATAAAAATTAATTTTTTATAATTACAAAATACGGAATCGAATCACCAGCCTAAAAACGTTTCCCTTTCACCGGAAAATACTGCAGTAATTTGTATTATCTTGAAAAATGTTGATGATAATGGCTTTTTATACAATACCCTGGACTTCAAAGGGTAGATGATTTAATGACAATTAAAAGCAAATAAAAATTAAAGTAAATTTAGAAAAAATTACAAAAAAATAACAACTGGATAGCAGCTTGAAGGAACTTTAAAAACTGATGCTGAAGGTGACAAACCTTTGCCCTTAGTCGAGCATATTCAACTGCAGTATTTTCTTTTCTCCCTTTTTTTTTTTTTGCTGGCAAATTTATTTTTTAGTTTAATTATTTACATAAAAATGTTGCTACAAATTGTGATTGATGACATTGGCAGCCAAGATAACAGCATCAGCATAGCCATCGACAACATCATCATGGCCTGTCTTGTCTCCCCCTCTACACTCTCTCTCTGGCCATTTCTATACAAAAATTGTCATCGTATCGCACATGTATAAAAATTGTAAATAAATAAATAATAAAAAAATATAAAACTGGCGAAGCGACAAGCACGCAAAAATCGTAAATAAAAACAGAAAATGAGAGGAAAAACAAAAAAAAAACACAGATCACCACCAAGTGGCGCAAAGAACGACACACAGAAAGTGCAGCAAATGGAAAGGGTTTGGGTAGGCGATGGGATGACAGGGCTGGACGGCGCACACACTTCACTAACATTGAACTGAAAGGCAGTTCATGTTGTTATTTTTGCTGTTGTTGTTGCTGTTCGACGAAAAATACCCATTGTTTATTGTATTTTGTATTTCGTGCCTAGCGCAGCGATAAAAATGCTGCTAAAGTATAAATTATGCCAACTTTGGGGGGGGGAAAAAAATAAAATAAAAATAAATACAAAAAAAAAGGCAAAAAGCAAGGCTACTTCTTGGGTGGATTGATACATTTTGGCCTACATTTAATGCGGCAACAATCGCTAGCATCGCCAGAAAAACAACAAGGAATTTGTGCTCAATGCACCGCAGTTTAAATACCCTAAAACAGATGAAATCGTCTGTCTACCCATTAAACAGTGGTTGTGATGGGATGATACCCATAAGAAGCATTCGATTCTCTTTGAAAAACCATCAGACATCAACACAATAAGCATAAAAACTGAGAGACGCACTCAGCTCTCTTGACAAAACTCTTGGATACTTAACAAAAGGTATAAGAAAACCTTTGATATCCATAAATAAATCTGTTGAATTGCAACTACGAGTCTTGGGAATAATTGAATCCACCCGTGTTGCAAATATCAGCTAATAGGTGGCTAGACAATGTGGCAGAACCGATGACAGGGGCTACTCTCCATACATGCATATGTAACTGTTTATTTTCACATCCGTATTGATGCCAATTCGGGTCACCCGCGACACACACAAAAGGGTTCGCATAATTGGCAAATTTAGAGTAAAATTGCTGGGCAAATTTACATTTATGAAGCCAATAAAAAATAATAAAACCACTTGACAGCATTTCTGATATTTTACATATAACTTAACCCTAATTTCTGACAATAAAAAAGTCAATTGAAACCCATATCCGTAGGCTTCTGGATCCAATCTACCCTAGCATAGCTATCAACTTGATTTGAGCCGTGAGAATCCAGTTCTGGGATGTAATAGATCCACCACAGTTATGTGAATCACGTAACCTTAAAGAAATTTAATGAGGAAACTGATTCTTGCTGGCATCCTCATCGCCAATAATACAATTCGACGAGCCCCGAAGCCGCCTGAATGGCAGAGCAATCGAACCGTAATACTAACAGCAGGGAAAATATTTTATTAAACTGAAACAAATCGGTAGAGATATGAAATCTGTTGGGTTATATAGTTTAGGAAGAAAAACTGTTAAACAATTAATGGCACGATGAATTGTAGATTTGTTATCTTATCGTGTTGCAATCGTGTTAACCTTTCTATTTAATATTGATCCGAATGTAGAACAAGTTTTCTTGATTTGCTACTTAAAAGTGCTTTCTAAGGCTGATGAATACCCCTACTATTTAGATAGTTGATACTCATATAACTCTCTCTCTCTTATTGTTTCTCTCTATCTAATCATCTAATCTTGTCTAATCAACTATTAACAGATAGTTTATTACGCGCCTCGACATCTAATCGAGGTTGTCATATGTTTAAGAATTTACAACTGCCGATAAGTTGTTCTGGCAATACGATTCGATAAGAACAAATAGATTACATGGCATTGCGCCTACCGATGCCAGCGAAAGCTACTATTAGCAAACTATTTGCCAATATTGGTTGGTTATAAAAGCAATTGATTTGCTCCACTTTAGCCTAGTTCTATACCATGTTTTCCTTGCTGTTAGTCTTACTGCTCGGTTGCTCTGCCATAGAGGCAGCACCGGGCATCGGGAGTCGCGTTGTTGGCGGTGATGATGCCATCAAAAATCAGTTTCCCCATCAAATTTCTTTAAGGTTACGTGACTCACATAACTGTGGTGGATCTATTATATCCAAGAACTGGATTCTAACGGCCGCCCATTGTGTCACAGCTAATGTCAGTGATTTAACAGTACGAGCCGGCAGCAATGATCGTTTCACGGGCGGAGTGGTCCTGCAAGTTGTGGAAAAAATCGTCCATGAGGATTATGGCAATTTCCTAAACGATGTAGCCGTGATCAGAGTGGAAAAATCATTCATTTGGTCAGACAGCATACAGCCCATACGTCTGGCCACATCTAATACGCCTGGTAATGTGAAAGTGATTATTTCCGGCTGGGGAAGGATCAAGCATGCAGGAGACATTCCCCGCTGGCTTCAATTCAACACGCTGGAAAGCCTCACTCCGAGTGCTTGCCAGGATAACAATGGCTGGGGTAGGGAGACCATACTCTGCCTGCATCATGAGGTCGACAATGGAGCCTGCAATGGCGACTCTGGCGGTCCGGCTCACTACAACGACGAAGTGGTTGGCATAGCTGGCTTCGTGGTCAATGGCTGCGGCTCAAACAAAGCTGATGGCTATGCTAGGGTATTTTCGTTCAAAGAGTGGATCAAGAAACATACGGATGTTGTGTAAAATATTTTTGTTTTTGTGTCTAAAGTGAGAATAAAACTGTTTAAAGCAAGTGAAACAAATGCTGCCTTTGGTTATCAATATTTCCAATTGTAAGTTGAGATCTGGAAATCTGGATGACAAAGTTGCCATCATCAACGTTAAGGGAAACGAATTCCTAATGGTGTTGTTGCTGGGCAATTAAATGCATGCAGCTCACCTTGTTGCCGCACTTGGATCGGAGAAGTTTTGTTCATTAATTAAATTTTCAGTCTCCATTATGACCTTTAACTTTGCTTCTCTATTGTCCATTTGCATTTGCATTCAATTAGCAAATGCTAAACAAAACACAACAAGCAAGGAATCTACATTCAGCGCACCGAAGCTTCAATGCCCTGATGGCAAGTGAATGTTGCACAACTCTAGGCAGCTATACGATCTAGTAATTCGATTCAGGCAATCTTGCGGCTCTATAATTAAAAGCTGAACTCTGACCAAGAATAAAAGTCTCCTGTTATGCCACTTGGTAAGGGGGGGCGGGCACTAAAGATAACGATATAGAAAGAAGATTAGAATATGAAAACAGCTAACCATGCTGGTTGGAAAGCAAACAATTGGCAAAGTTCCTTAAAAAAAAAAAAAAAAGGAAAAAGAAAATTATAAAATGATGTAAGAAAATAATAGAGAAATTACCAAGCTGACACCACAACAACAACAACAACAAGATGATTGTGAAATGATTCTTGATAAATCTATTAGCCGAATGTCAGAAGTTGCAATCACCATCAGCATCAGACAGCACCCAGGCAGGGAAAGGCTGAATGGAGGGGAGTAAAAAAAATGCCCTAGAAACTGTAGATACAATTAGAGTTGGCAGCTAAGGATGCAGAACACAAAGACCAAAATGAAAATGAAGATGCAGATGCAGATGGGTAAACGCTGAGAAGAATCAACTCACTTTCTCTCAATCGGTGAATGGTTCTGTGTGTGCGTGGTGGCAACTTTTTAATTTAATCAAAAACGAAGTGAATGCAAAAAGCAAACGGCAACAAAGCCAAAACCAAAGTGAGTAATGGAAAGGGCGACCGATGGTTTGAAGGTGGCGAGCGGATTGAGGCCTCCAGCAGCTTGAGTGCCAAAGGGATAAACGCAGGCAGCACTTGGAAAAATAGCAGTTGGCGGCTCAAAGTTTATATCCAAGGTTTCGCACTTAATTATTGACAGTGGAGTGGTAGCATCGTCAGAGGCGTCAGCGGTGGCTTTTCATTCTTCTCTCTCTTATGCTTGTCTTTTGTGCGTCTATCCGTTCGTCCGCATGTCCCGTCCATTCTTGCTGCTAGCCGACCGCCTGCCCTGATGATTTCCTCCCACACTTGAATGGCAAACAAAACTGTGACCAACAAGACCAATGAATACCCTTTAAACAGAATTCAAGATGATCGAACCTCTTTAATCAGAGAATATGGGTCGCCGGGAATTCTAATTGATTAGAGAACGCAGCTCAGTTAGAGATATAAAAGCTTCAATATAGATTTGCCCAACAAATACAAAAGGAATCTCAACGAACACGACCCGTCGTGTCTTAACACTCTTAACTGTGAGCGAAACGCTTCATTTGGTTAGGTGAAAGGATGGTGGATTGGTGCTGGTGCTGCTGATGCTACTGCTGGGGTGGCAACTCTGGACATTTAAATTATGCACAGCATGCGGTTTTAGAAGGGTGGGACGCCGCAGGTTGCTCAATCAAGCGTTTTTAATAGCAACAAACCAGCGGGTTGGTTGCTGGCCTCTCTCACACACACAATGGATGGGGTGAACCGCAGAAGTTCAATTTGCCGCTGGTCAGCATCAGCCAGGCCAGGACCTTCTTTCGCACCAATATACCTCCCCCTCTCCCTCTCCCTCCTTAACCAGCCCGCCCACACATGCACGCAACATTAAAGCAACGATTAAAGCTTTTAAAGTTTTCAATATGCAAAGTGTCGGCGCTGCGCTGCACTGCGCTGGACTCTTGAATGATTCTACTTTGGGTTTCTGTTTTTATACTCCGTCTGTTTGAGGGTCTCTTTCTCTCCCTTCTCAGTGTTTCATCTACTTGGTTTATCTTTCATCTTTGGCAAAGTGTTTCACAACTATTTCACTGCACTTGATATAGCTGGGAGGTGGTAAATGGTGATGCTGATGGTGGCGGCGGCGGCGATGCTGGGCGTTCGGTGTAGAGCAAAAATCTTTCTCCCGTTATCGAATTAAATACATATACACATACATATACATATACTGGTAGCAGAAAAAGCATGTAATGTGAGCAGCCACAGGGCGACTCAATGTGCAAATTTATGGGAAGGTGGTGATGGTGGTTTCAGGCAGAGTGCAGGGCTGCATGGCTGGCAACAATTTTGGCAGCCAAGCACGTGAATTGAGTCCAAAATTTTGCGCACTTGTGCAATGATAGCAGCAGGCAATGGGCGCCAACTCAAACCAGCCAAAAACCAGACTCAAAACCAAGCTCTGGGCAAACCCAGGCGTCCCCTGTGCCTGCCACAACCCACTGTCGTATATTCCCGCCGCTGCCGTCCGCCCGCCCGCCTTCCCCACATTTTACAGGTAGCAGAGAGCAGTAGTCGGTTGGAGTAATATGGCAATGCAATGGGTATGGTTTTCATGTATAAACTCCGCATGCACCTACCTCTATACATATGTATGCAGTGTGTGTGTGTGTGGGTGGAAGAGTAAAGAGCTTATGTGGCACATAAGGGGGAGTCATTGGCCATTTTTGGCTCCACTGATAGCCAAAAATATTAGTCATTGTGCCTTGCCTTGCCTTGCCTTTAAGTTCTTGGCTTTTGATGTATAGCATCAAATATTTTAGCCAGATATTTAAAGTTGGCTGGAAAAGTTTGCGCCACTAAGACCCTTTGGTTGGATGCCAACTACCTACATGGTGTTAGCCGGCTGATTCATTTAATTGATTAAGCGGCGCGGCGCTGCGGTTGGTTGGTTTAGGCAGTTTGTTAAACGTAAAGGTGGCCCCACACCCTAGACCAGCTTGGTCCATTGTGTTGACACATAAATGTTGCAAAGGCAGCGGCAGAGGCGGAAGCAGAAGCGGTTTTATCTAGCCAAGTGCATGAGGGGCTTCGGGTTTCAGCTTAAATCATTTAGACATTAGATTGCATCATTGCAGAAACGAAACATCTTCATTTCAGTTACAGATACAGATACCGCGCGTCAAGCAGATAAATGCAGCCATCATAAGCTCACTCTAGTCTACTTGGCCGGCAGCCGCTTCAGCTGCCCCTGGACGAACAAAGCACAGAGAGAAAAACAAAAAGCACAAAAAGGAAAAAAGGAACGAGAAAGGCAATGCCAAAAAGTTATTGAACTGTTGCCATTACGCTTCAATTGATTGGCGGTGCGGGAGAACGACGATGATATTTGTAGAGGAGATTGTCTGACTGGCCAATTACGCGAGGACCAACATTCGAGTTGTGCCTTATCGCCAGTGCACATTGCTCCATCCACACTCCATCCGACGACTCTGATTCCCCCCCATGCACTGCTGTTGGATGGCCGGCTGGGCATATCCAAGTCTTCGCGACATTGCCAAAAACCCGGCCCAAAAAATTGCGCGATAACAGCCGCACAGACAGACAGACCGAGAGTAAGAATTGAAGTGAAGCAAAGTGAAGCGAAATGAAGTGAAGTGAATGCAACTGCCACGTGCAGGAGGCAGCAATAGCAGCATCAGCATGGACAGCTTCTCTTCACTTCCTCTCCTTGATTTAGTTGCAATTGATTTCAAAACTAGAGAAGTCACACTGCCACGCGTGTCACGACGCAGGACAGACCCACTGACAATTACAGTCCTTCCCTCTAGCTAATCAAATAAAAACTTTTGGGCATTTTGCATAAACAAATTGCGGATCGAATTCTGCTCTTCGCATAGACACAACTTTAAATTAAATATTTTCTGACATCGGCTATTAAAGGTGTTGCGATGGAGCAGAGCAGATAAAACTTTAAATTGTGTTTCATGCATTCGTAAAACGAGGCCAGAGACTGATGGCCAAGCCCACCCCCCACTTGTTTAAGAGTGCAATGCAGTTGGTATTCATTGTGGAGTCGACATGATGAAATGTTGAACGAGACGAGACAGAGAGAGGGAGAGTGGAGGTCTGGACATGCTGATAAGGTACAAGAAAAGTCCATTAAATCGTACGAAATGGAAATTAATTTGCCCACAAACACAAACACTCAAGCAACAACAGAGCGACTGAGAGGTATTTTTATGTATTCATTATGAATTGAAATGGATCCTCCTCTCACCATCCTGCTGCGTTCAACGTTAAGAAAGTGAAAAATGTAGCCGCTCCCCCTCCCCAATTGTGCCTACTTACCTGGGGAAATGCAAAGCACCAAGCACCAAGCTGCTGTTGTGTTGCTTGTCCTGTTACAGGTTTATTAGATTTGGTTTACAGCATGAATCCTTAATTTATTTGTAGCAAAAAAGTGAAGAAATATTTCCGTTTCCTTGATTTGTTGTCTCGTAGCACATGAAAATCGTAGGGGAATTAATCGTTTCTTTTATATTGATAACGGGAAACTACTCACCGCGCTGATCACACTGATGGGCTAACTAACTTAGCATAGAGCCAAGTGTAAAAATTTCTTACTAACAATTCAAGGACGAAATGTTGCCAACTGTGTTCAACAGCATTGTACAGTTGAAACAAATCACAGGCGGTTCAAGCAACAATAGCAGACTCTTGACTTACCGTTACATATGCTGTCTCTTGATTTTTACTTTTTGTACGCGCTTTACGAATTCCATCTCCCTCGCACTCAGGACGAATATCCAAGCGTCACGTACGCCATTCCGCCATTTTGTTTGTGGCATCCACAAACCTGTTGCTGCAGCCACATTCGCTGAAAATTGTTGAAAATGCACTTAAAACCATTGCCCATTTACAGTTTTCAATGCCAAAACAAACCAAACAGATTTTTTCATTCTTTTCACAATGTCTAAATGAATTAAACACTTTATTTAAATTATTTAATTCACATTTTTCAAATTTCGATCGAGGATAGAAGCTACGGAGAAAAAACTGTTGAATACGAATAATAGTGTTGGATAATGACGGGGGCCAGTAAGTGTTGGCTGATTGTAAGCTTCATGGGGACAACAGCTGTGTGGAAGCTGCGACAGCGCGATCAGCTTGGCGGTTAGTTTTGAATTTAAAATTAAATTCAGCTAAGCAAATAAAATGAAATAAAAATTATGCACAATGGGAAAATACATTTTTAGATTTATTAAAAGGCCATGTGAAGCTCATTTACCAACCAAAGTTTATGGAACACACCAGCTCATGGCAGCCACACAAATACATAGTTTAGGTGGCTGCTGTTTAAGCCGTTGTCCTAGTACGTTGTGGCCTGTTCCTGCCTTTTTGCCCGCCCATTCAAGATGCAGATAATGCAAATTAATTGTATTGATTAGCTCATTATATCATTAGCTGGCAAGTAAGTTTGCCCCTAAGCGATGCTGCTGGTCTTGCTGCTGCTGCTCTTACTGCTGCTTCTCCTCGAACATACAATGCAGCTCCCCATGCATGTGTAATGTGCGCTTGTGTTTGTGTGTGTGTGTGGTCACACACATGCATATAAATAAACTTGTCCAAATTGCTGTTACCGCTTTGGGGCAAATGGCTTAAATGGACAAAGCTGAGCCACTAGTTTAGGTTCGAAGTCAAGTGCGTTTGTCTGTCTATAAACTTTGGCTTTGGTTGGGTTTTTGTTTTTAAACAGGTAAACAGTTGGGCCTGCTGTTCAATTACAAATGCACTGAATAAACGGATTTTCAATGGAATGATAATTGCTCAAAAGGTTTCCCCAAATCAGTGCTTTGGCCTCTTGAAATCATCCAACTGAACTGTCTGTTTATCTCTCAAGCTGTCTGTCTGTCTGGCTGTCTGTCTGTCTGGTTGTTATCAAGCCAAGGTACATATATCCATTAAGCAGTCAGCATAATTCATTTATATTAATAACCAAGTCAGCAGAGTGATCCACACGCCACACACCGCATGGCAGATGCCACATGCACGCACCCTTCAGTTGGTTGCTGCGGGTGGTCGGGGCTTCGTTGTGTAAAGAGTTTTCAATTTCTATTGCAGTTCTATGGTGTTTTTGGGAAGACACAATACACAGCCTGGCAGCAGACATCAGTTTAGGGTTCATGGAATTGCTGCACAGTCATCACATCAAAGAATTCCCCAGGTCCTTCCGACTCTCCATTCGTCCAGCCATTGACTGCACCTTTTCATGGTGATGCTGATGCTGATGGTGATGGTGATGGTGATAGGAGGTGAGTTGGCGGACAGTTGTTGCCTTTCATGTGTTCTTGTTGATGGCGCAAATAATCGCCATCATCAACAACAGCAGCAGCAGCAGCAACAGCAGCAGCAGAGACCCAGACGCAGGCAACAGATCCAGTCCAGAGTCAGCAAGCAGAGCAAGTGACAAGGCAATGGCAGCAGGCAGAGGCAGCAGGCAGCGGCAGGACCAGGTCGGTCTCTCCAAACTGTGGCCATTAGCACTGAGTTTTACCAGCAACGACAACAACGACAAACTTTAAATTGTTGCGTCATTACAATTCCAGTTTGAAGCTGAGAAAAAGAGTTGAGGCCAACCGACGTCGCCCCAGTCAGGAAGCGCATGTGTGAACATTTCGAGACGGACACACATAGAGATGGGGATGGAGATGGGGATGGAGACAGGCATCCCAAAACAGCAGGCCAAACACCCGAAGCATCCGCAGCGACATCCTGGCAAGCATCTTCGTAGCAAACAGTTTTTCACATCAGTCAGCGTCTTGTGCTCGTTTCCTGCATGATTGATGTTGACTTTAAAGTTAAGTTCTGTCACACTTGAATCCTTTTCTCTTTGTCTTTTTTTTTCGGCAAAAGGACACTTTGGTCCAGCGGCAGCAGCAGCAGGAGCAGTAGAAAAAGCAGGTGACGCAGGTGTTGCGTCAGCCAACAGAATTTATTATGTAAAATACTAGACTTAATGGCAACTAACTAACCCAAAATTTAACAAAACAACAACGTTTAAGTTTAAAGAGCTTTACAAATTAATTAATATAAATAAATTTATGTTTTTGAAATACCAGTGTTGTATTATGCAGTGCTTAACAACGTCACCGAAAGCCGCGCTTATTAAAGCTGAATATTCTCTTTGAGATGTTTTGCAACACTAATATGGCTGACATTGTTGCCGCGCCATTTAAAGTTAAAAATATTTATAAATCGTCAGTGCTGATTTCCCTTGTTAATTAAATATAAAGTAAAATAATTGATTTTTATCTGATCTCCCAGTTGGCCAGGCGAAATTTGCATTTAAAAATTAAAAAATAATCTTTTTGTTGTTGTAAATCCCTTAATTTGTATGCTAATTGCTTGTTGCATTTTTATTCTGTCTTCTCTGTAATCCAATGCTAATTTATTTCATATATTTATACATAAATAATAAATACAACAATTGGTTAATAGCCTAAGTAGCTTTTGCATTCAAAATTTCAAAATAAACACAACAATTCCCTTCCCCCCACTCCCTCCACAGTCCGTGCACAATTCCTAAATGGCCCCAGCAACCGAAAACACAATTCAATTCGTGAATTTCTATTATATTTGTAAGCGTAATGTAACTACAAAGCATGACTGGGACAATGAAGACATCGTGGGGAATACAGAGCGACCATGGGTGGGAGGGGGGGAGGTGGCCGGGTCAGAGAGTGCAAGGGAGAACAAAACAAATACTGCAAATACTAAACAAATTGTGACCACTAACCGAAATTGCATTGCGTGAAGTTTTCGGCATTGGAGCGACCCAAATGCACCTTCAGCTCTTCGAGTTGCCAGCCCTCGTCGTAGGAGAATTGTGGCACCAGCTGAGCAAGGATGATTTCCACACCTTTCCACTTGGGCCAGTCCATGGCTGTTATTCTACACTGTGAAAAATCTGCGACAGAAATTCAAACGAATAACTTGAAACTTGAATTTCCCCCCAGAAATTTCCCTATGACCAACCATTTTTAGTTCTTTATAAATATTAAAGTTAACCAACACTAAGTTGGGCGAATTCAGCAGCTTACAAGCAAAAGAGCATTTTCGGTCTTTTTATTTATAATTCGCCTGGTTAATAAGGCATCTTGTGCTAGCGGCCTCATCTTTAGCTTAAATTGAAACTCAAATGTCCACCAAGCCGAGCTTATAAATTAAATATTTAAAACAAAACGGTTCTTTTCTTTTCCCAGCCCGTTTTGCTTACTGTGTACGTCTGACCTGGCCCGCTTTCTGCAGTTGCCTTTGTTGTTCCTGTTCTGTGGCTCTGTTGTTGCTTGTTATTGTTGCATGTCATAAATGATGCTGCTAAAGATTCGAGCATAATCCGCTTTTGTGTGCATATCACAATCAAAAGCTACTGCGGCTTTCCTCGCCCACAATGTCCATCCAGCCAGCAGCACCAACTCCATGCGCCATCCTGCTGACTTTAGCTGGGACACGCACCACTAGCCCTCTGCCGCACCCCTTGGCAACGTCTTTATACATCCAATCGTTGCAGTATGCCGCCCAGCATGCAACATGCTGGACCCACTAAAAAAAAAGGAAAAGAAAAACAAAATATTACATTTCAACTGTATATAACAAAATAAAAAGGAAAAACATTTGTGTTTTCTAAAACTCACACACACCTCGAAGGAAAAAATAAAAGCAGTTCTGAGGGGAGGAAACCCTAGGCAGTCGGCTTAGAATTGTTAATACTCTTTATTCAGCAAATATTTTGCTAAAAAACAAAGGGAATTTAAATTTCTAATTAGTTTTTATGCAGCCCTGGTGAATATCCAATAAAAAATAATTTGATCGAGTCCTGAAATCACTAGAAAGAGTGAAAATATTTGAATTAACAACAATCAGATGTTTTCTATCGATAACTTTAAAGCTTGAGGACACACTGGCAATCGTATTGGGATATTTTTATAGTTGTCGCTTAGGGATTTTCTGCCCCTTTTAAAAAACGTAAGCAAAAGCTGATGATGTCGATCAGCTGATTGTCAGCGATTGACGATCTCGATTATGTAGAATTGATATACACACCTGATGGACTTGTGGGAATTTTAACTTTGCAACTTGTCAATTACAGGTCGTCTGGTGAAGCTAGAAAGACTCCAAACTAACAGAAAACAAAAAAAAAAAAAAAGTTTGGCAACAACATGACGCAGGCAGCAAGAACATCAAACGCTACAAGAATTGGAACACAACGTCAGGCGTCTGTTACAAACACATGTACCGACATCCACCCCGCACCTCACTCATATGGTTATGGTTGGCCTAAGCATGCATGTGTGTGTGCATCGGTGAAGCTGGCTGCAGCGGACAGAGCACAGTGCTCTGTTGTGGCTGAGCCTCTGACAGACAGAGAGAGAGAGAGAGAGAGAAAGAAAAAGAGATCTGGGCCTGGCATGAAATCGTGGTTTTAAATACAAGACTTTATACACAAAAAACAATACACAATACACACACCAAACACACACACATACATATAAATTAAAAATGCAGATTTCTATTGCAACAGTCGGAAGTGCTTGAAAAATTGTTGCTGCTGTCGCTGCCGCTGCTGCTGCGGCTGCCACTGCTGCTGCTGCTGCTGTTCCAGCTGCCATCATCATCGTTTCTAGTCGTTATTGCCACAGAGCCGTTGCCGTTGCTTGCGCTTCCTGCTGTTCCTGTTCCGAGAAGCAAGAGCTCCAAAAAGCTTCAGCTTCAAGCTTCTACTATGGTTTTTTCCTTTTTTTTTTTTTTGTTGTTTTTATTTTTCCTTTTCTTTTTAGTGTTTTTTTTTTCTCTCTTTATTTTTTTCTTTTTGTCAGCAATAGCATCAAAATTGCAAGGAAAAGCCAGCAAACAGTCAGTAAAATATTGTAGCTGGCAGCTGTGCAAAGGCAGCAGTGGTGATGCCTGCCTGGAGGATGCGGAGTTCTGGCTGCTGCCGCCACTGCCGCTGCTGTTGCTGATGATGATGACGACGGGACAGGAGAAGCACAATTGTGGGTAGAAGCTGCCTAGTTCTGGGCTAGTTGTAAGTGAGTTTGTCTCGTATGTTAGTGTGTGCGTGCGTGCGTGTGTGTGTGTGTGTGTGTGTGGATATGAGAAGCGAGCAGCGTAACAAAACAATGAAAACATCGTCGTCATCACAATCATCGCCATGCGGTGTTTTCTAGCCATTTGTTTCCTTCACCCCTGGTAAACTACATGCATACTGCGTGTGTGTGTGTGTGTGTGCGTGTGTGTGGATCTGCTAACCCCAACTCTATTACTCTATCTAAATCTTAATCTTGTTATAGATTGCAGGCTGTAAAAATAACAGATAAAATCAAGTTTCTATTTGACCATCCAATGTCCTATACGGGACATTCCAACTGCTTAGCGAAGTCTATATACCCAGCTGACAGTGGATGGCGTCACTCAACCGGACGGAGAAAGTTTCTGAATCCTTTGTAAGATGCTGGGCAAGGGTATCAAGCGTTTAGTCAACCTCCAGCTGCAGATTTCGTAAAGAATTTTTCCCTCAACGAGTTTTATTTGGAGAGGAATAAACATGCCCCACTCACACGCACAGTGGGACGCACGACGGTCTCTTCAACTTCAGCTTCGAGAGTTGCATTGTCTTTGATGTTCCTGCTGCTGCTGCTGTTCTGTGGCCTGCATATCTATGCCACGTCTACAAGTCTAATGCTTCAAGCGTCAGTAGCAGCCTTGTCAACTTGCCTCCTTCGGCTTCTGCCCTTTACTCCTTCATCCCCCATAAGAACAAAAAACAAAAGCTTTGGGCCAGACAATTAACCAGCCATCAGTCATTTTGCTTTTACTCGCACGCACCAGGCGGCATTTATAACATGTCTCCGACCCATGCCCATGCCCACGCCTACGGCCACGCCCAACCGCTCAGCAGTGCTGCTGCGGTATCCTTCGCCCAGTTTGCTGCCGCCACTGCCACTGCTGCTGCTGCTGCTGCTGTGTTGTTGGTTTATATTTTTGGGGTCACACATGGATAATTGTTGGACCGCCTGTCGAGTAATTCGGCTCAAAAACATTGCTTGAATATTTCAAATTCATATTTTTACCAACAGAAATATATAAATGACAGCCGAGAGGCAGTCAAGCAGGATGCATCATGATCAGTCAGGGCTGTGGACTTTTAAAAATCTTGAAATATCGACAAATATCGCGCTGCATCTGTCCCTCAGGTGTCAACGGTAACTAATTGGCATCGATATATTTTTTTTGTGAAGAAAACGTTTTGCAATACTACTTTCCACAGTCGATCACAGGCAAAATACCCAATAATATATGGCAATATTATTGAACACTTGACGTAAAGTTTTGTAACCAAGATTTATCGATATTTGCTTAAGCTTATCTGCCATTGCTATTGCTCTGCCATAGAATCCAAAGCTTAAATAAATTTTAAGAATATTTTCTATGCCTTTCTTTGGATGAAAAATAGAGAAAAATCATAAATTATGCACAGACATGTGTGCATAAAAGTGCACGAAGCCACCAAGCACCATGCATGTGCTGTATATATGGCTGCCTGTGTGCATGTGTGTATGTGTGTGTGTGTGTGTGTGGCAAATTTTGAATTTATGGCGGCCATAATTCTTTTATTGAATTAATTAGTTGTGAGATGTCCAACCAGAAAGGCCTTAAGCTAAACTAAACAATATATTCCACAGGCAGAGAGATTTAACATAACGTTAAGGTTTTCTTTTATGTTTTTTTTTTTTTGGCAAATGCAATTAAATAATTCAACTATCCAAATATATAAAAGTGATTGTAGATTTTTTGTGATTGTCAATAAATTTTATTTATTGCTTATTTTAAAATTTTTATTTAATTTCGCGTTTAACCAACCATAGGCGGCTGGGCTGCCTGCATCTGTCAGGGTTTACATAACAGAACTGTTAACAGCAGTCTGTTAAAACCTAACCAAACCATTGGCTGATGGAGGCCATCTTAGAAAATTTCCCAATGTTTTTGCCCATTGTTTTCAGAAATGCATTAACTCCGCTTGACACTAATAAAATTTGCGGTTGACTCTGCCCTCAGACCTCCGTCCCTTGACTAATAGCATTTTGGTTTTTCAACAACTTTATGACATAGACATTGTCTGTCTCAACGGACAAATACCAAGTTACGACGCAGGTAGAATAATGGCTGACATTTAGGGTTGACTAGCCACTTGACATAACAACTCAGTGAAAATAAACAAATAGTCGTCAGCTGTTGTGTGTTGGAAAATGTTCACAAGGAGTGCTATAAAGGGATTAAAAATTTTTGAATTTCTAGAATTTAAAAAAAAAAAGTTTTTAAAGCGGATTAAATTCATATTTCCAGTTTCAATTACGTATTTAATTTAATACGAGCTTTTTTCTGAGTGTACATGTGTATGTACAATAATATTGAAACTCAATGAGGGAACAAAGCATGGCAACGCCTGGCATATTCCAACCTGCACTGTCCTCGTCCTTTCCCGCTCCCGCTCCTGCTCACGACGTGATTGTCTCTGCCATTGTGTAATCATTTAAATGAACAAATTATAAATTGCCCATTATGGACCGGACTGAGCACCGACAACTGAATGCAGAAACAGCACCAATACGTATTAAATGTGCATACACACATGCATATAGTCAATACATATGTATAGAGTGATGCATGACACTCCGTGTACATAAGTGAGTAGGTAAGTGTGTTGGAAAGCACAAGCATTTTGGCTCATTATAAATTTCCTTAATTTTAATGCAAAATGTCCAATGGCGCAGTAAGTGAGCATCCTGCTATCTACAGGATACACGGCATGACTATACATACATACACATGTGTGTGTGTGTGTGTGTCTGCTTGGCACAGTGCCTTACATTTAATGCACATGCTGCTGCTGCCGCTGCTGCTGTTGTTGTTGTTGTTATTGTCTTGCTTTCCTAGCCATATGGCGTCGGACGCATTGCATTCATCTGTGGGCTTTCAGTTGGAGTTCGAGTTGAACAGTGTTGTAGGCTGGAAGTTTCGGGCCAGAGTTGCAAGCCGCATTTCCGCAGTCAAGAGTCAACGCCATTCTGTTGTGTGTTGAGGTAATCATGTTGCTGACAGCATTGTTGTATGTTAAATTGCAGCCATAAAAAAAAAAATAAAATGCACCAACAGAATGAATATAAAGAAAAAGACACAAAATATTTAAAATAGCTCCCTTGGGCAAGTAAAATGACAGATTCTCGAGCTTTGGCCACAGACAAAGACAGGAAAATTATTATAAACGGAACTGGTCACACTAAAAGTAACATGCATGCGGCCTTAAAACAACAATATAAAGCTGGTGTATTGGTATTGTAATCTTTATCAGGGAATATTCTGTGTAAATTGTTAAAATATTCATTTTTTATTTACATCTATTCAAAGTTCTAAGATTAGATGGACCAGAATAGGCACTTGGTAGCCAAGGGCGCAAGCTTTTCAAACTCAAAAGTTATCGATTAATTCGGATTGTTTCCCCAGGAACTGATTACAGTATTTTTATACGCTACTCATTAGGGCTGCAACACTTGGATAATTGCAACTCTTTCTTTCCTTGCAGCTTTTCATGCGCTAAGCACGTGGTTTCTGAGAAATTTCTTTTTTTTTTTTTGTTTTTTTCGTGTAAATCAAGAATTTTTGTTGCCATGGGTTCGTTTATAAGCAAGTTTTTGATTAAATTTGCAAAGGCAGTTCCACCAGCAAAGGTTGCTGTAAAGGAAAAGAAATATGAAAAGCCACCATTGACTGCCAGGGCAAAGGACTTCAAGGACCGCATGCTGGCAAGGCAAATTGAATACTATTTTGGCGACTTCAATTTGCCTACCGACAACTTCCTTTTTGACCAGATAGGAAGAAATATCAACGGTTGGGTGGCATTGACAACCGTTTTGCAATTCAGACGCTTGCAGGCCTTGAATGCTACAATGGATCAAGCCATCTATGTTCTCAGCAAGTTCGGCAGCGGAATCGTTGAATTGGATACCATTAAACTGTCAATACGTCGCTCCTTGAAGCATCCATTGCATGCAGTTACCAAGGAGCAGCACCTCGAAATGGTCCGTCGCACCATCTACATTCGTTCGTTTCCCATCAACACCGAATTGGATGACCTCATACAGTTCTTCTGCGTCTACGATGGCGTCCAGGACATCAACATGCATCGCGATATCAATGCCAAGTTCAAGGGCAGCATCTTTCTCACTTTCGAAACGGTGGACAAGGCGGCGGCCTTCATGGAGCTGGGCAAGATTAATTATCTGGGATGCGAATTGTTGTGCAAATGGCAGTTTGCTAGGAACGCGGTCATCAAGTTCTGGGGCACATCGATGAGTGCAACGCGAGAGCAAATACGTGCAGCCTTTGGTAGGCTACCGCACTTCCCAGTTGACTATGTGAACTTTAGGGCTGGCGATTATGTTGGTTCGGTGCGTTTCGTTGAAGCGGATACCGCTGACAAGTTTTTGGCTCAATGCTCTCAGGTAGGTTGTCATCATTAAGGGGGAAACAATTGCGGTTCCGCTTGAGTAACCAATCGTGTGGGATTCCTGATCCTTTCAGTTCCTATTGAATGGGGATGTCATAAAGCTGCGCAAGGCCACCCCCATGGAGGAGATCGATTCCTGGAAAGACATTTTTCACTTCAAGAAGAATCTTCCTCCCCGCTTCACCGGTGATCATAGGCCATCCAATCAACCGCCCAAAGTTAAGCTCGCCACACTGATATGAGAGAATAAAATGCAGGCAAAATGCCCCCCTAAAATTGTTTCTTGTCCTCCTACTTGCCCTCTGCCATACACAATTGAACAGACGAAATCACATTAGCTGCCCTCCAGATGCAGCTTTAGCTTTTGGCTTCTTTAGGGGGTGATGCGGCAGAGCAGGGCACAGCCAAGGGGGCTGGACACGTACAGGCCAAGGCATTGGGCCAATTTGCTAGCCCCGCTGCTCCTGCTGCTGGACGACGTGATGCAGCAAAACTTTTAGCTGCTCGTTTATTGATTTGAATTTTTCTTTCTTTTTCCGCCTAATTGCAAAGGAACAGAGACAGGCAAGGATATATAAGGCCCAACGCCATGTAAGGGAAGATCGAATTGCCGTTGTCATTTCATTTACATAATTTTCGCACAACATTAACAGCCTTAAGGACGAGCGAGGCAATTTGAAACTGTTTAGCCAACGGAAATATCCATGAATTTAAATCTAATCTGCGTGCATCGCGTTTGGCAACCAGATTGCGCCTCGTTTATATTTATTTAACTGAGAAAATTTGTATGAATTTTCATGCAAATATTTGGTTTTTTGTTTGCTGCTGCTGCTGTGGCGGCTGCTGCTGCTCTGATCGGGTCAGGGATACTCGATGGGGCATAGAAAGATGGACAGATAGACAGAGACAGACGGGGATACAGTTGGTTGTGTGTGTGTGTAAAGTCGATTAAATTATTTTTATAGAAATTTTATGTTTTCTATAAATTTTTGCAATGCAAACATTAAAGGCGCGCATAATGGCAATAAAAATAAATAAAATCAATCGAGGGCGAATGGAAAATATTCGCATTTCGCCTAGTTTTTTTGGAATTGATTTTACAAGTGGGTAGGCAAACAAGTTGCAAGTTTATTGAAAATGCCAATGAAAAAGGGAATCTCTGGGTGCCTCTGCCTGCGCCTGTCTGTGTGTGTGTCGGGGGAATGATGGGCGCAAACGAAGAATCCATCCAACCATCCATCCATCCAACCAACCAACCATCCATCTATCTGGCTAGATAGACAGCAACAAGCAGTAACCATGGGGCGCAGGACAGGGACAGTGGCAAAGTCATCGAACACGCAACAAGGTAATCAAATGCAATTGAAAAACCAGCGCAAAAAAGTTTATCCTTTGCCTTGACGACGTTTCTGCTGTTGCTGCCCCCTTTTTTTGGAGCCGCTGCCGTCGCCTTGCTCTGCCCAGGCCAGTCGGGTTGCCATTGCAACGAATTTAATCAAAAGTTACAATTTCAATTGTCCGCAAGCAGGTCACTCGTGTTGCGTATTAAAAAAGTTGCCCCAATGCTGCGGAAGCCACGGCCACCGCCACCGCCAGAAACACAACCCAGCAACCCAGTAATATTGGCACTGGGAAGCATCTCTTCCTATTAATGTTCTCATTGCCATATCGCCGCCCTCCTCCCTTCATATGTGTTCTATGTAGGCCACAGAAAAACAAAAAGTCAGATAAGTAAGAAACTTGCCAGTTGATAAACAGCAACGATGATCAAACTGCAAGAAACAGATATTAAAACGGTTTAAACCGTCGACTAACAAATAAATTCGACCAGTAAACCCAACTAGATGGATCGTATCCACCCCCCTTAAGGTCCCAACCATGCCTGCGGTGTTGTTTCTCGGTTGCCTGCTTGTCTGTCCTCTAGTGCCTAACAAGTCAACACCATCGTCATCATCATCAACAGCGAGGCAGCAAGCGAGGCGTTGTCGTCATCCCTGGTCTATCGTCCTCTAATGATAAGTCTGCCGAACAATCAATTAACGCTTTGGTCTTCGGCCAGCCATCATGGATGGATGGTTGCCTGCTTGCGGCATAGAGGCTCGAACCAGTCTGGCTTTTAAATCCGTCAGGCCATGACTGCGTCTCCGTCATGTGTGTGTGCTTTTAGGACAGAAACAGAGATTAGGATTTTTGGTTTTTTTCCTTCTTTGTTTTTTTGGTTAATCGCCTGATTGGAACCTTCAGTTGCTGGTGAAGAGCGGGCATGATGGAGTGTATGGTGATGGGCAGGAAACAATCCGTTGGCTAAAGTGTATATTTCCTAGTTTAGTTGCCATTTCTTTGTGAAGCTTCCAATCCAGGATTATCGACTAGTCGGTGGCTTCTATATTTTTCCATTGGGCGCCAGGGAAGCTGTTAAGCCGTGTAGTTTGGCAATAAAAACCGTTGTAATTTGTCTGAACTGAATGATCAATCAAGGATCAAAGTCTAAATATCAGTCTCTGATGTCATTTATAAAATTTAAATTTAAATTCTTTGTTTTAAAGGACGCTTTGAATAGCAGTGTTGAAAAACGAAAAGCTAGCCAAAGCTATCAACGACCAACGGCTGGTTGCAAGGGAATGGCGCTGACAAGTGTTGGTAACCGTTGACATGTCTTATTTGATTAATCAATTTAATTACACAGCAGCGCAATTAAAAATATCGATTTATATCGATAATAATTAACGTAATAACATATACGGCAATCGTCTAATTGAATAAACGGAATTTTTCAGCAAAAGTGTAATGAAATATAAAATCTGCATTCAAAAGCAGAAATCTGTCAAGAATTAAAGCTTTGTGTAACAGATAGAGTGGCAACACAATACCCTAAGAAACTACCAAACACTGTATTCTGCGTGGTTAGCGTCACCTTTCCAATGGCCAAGTTACAGTTATTAATCGCAGCATTTCGTGTTCTAGATTTGTCTGGCTTTTGGGGCGGCCATTTGCATTTCCATTTCTTGTAAAAAACAATTTTTGTGATTTTTCTAGTGTTTGGTAATTTCGATTTGTACCGCAAATGGCTACACAGAAATGTATTTGTTGACTTCCCTGCCGCATTAACTGTAAAGGTATGTAAATGCATTTGACATTTGCTTTCTAACTGTAACTTTGTGTCACGTTTGCTGTTGCTTTTGGCCAAACGAAATAAAATTGCTATTTGCAAACAATTTTACATATTTACGCGGCAACTGTTGACACTTGGACATAAATTTACTGACCTCCAGCACACACACACACACCCCTACACCTTCGTTCATCCTGGCTGGCCTGGCTGGCCATGGTTGCATGCATCCTTTGCAATGAAATGCAAGCAAAAAGTGCCTGACAGATGGCTGACTAGATAGATTGCTAGTTGGATGGCTGGATGGCTGAGGCTGGACGCTTATTGTTAGATGGATGGATGGTTGATGTGTAGCTGTTGCCTCTGCAGCCTGCAGTTGTTGCAATCTATCTACACACACACACACGTGGAGAGGAGAGGAGATGACTATGCACTACCCAGTACCCGACCCGACCCGATAGAGTTGATGATTTGTGGCGCAAAATGCGAAACTGACAGGACGCTTCCGCTTAAAGGAAATTGAAATCCTTCTTTGCACAAAATTGTTGACGTATTTACAAACACGCACGCAGCCACACACACACACACATGTGCAATAGACAAGCATGTGTACCTTGTATGGCTTCCTCACTACAGCAACTACAGCAAGTAGAAGGGACCAGCCAAGATGTATTTGATTGACGCAAATTAATATTTAACCAGTTGACTTCAAGCTACCAGAAATGCCAACAGACAAAATATGATGAAGCCACAATGCCAGGAGACATAACAATCAGACGATTCGATGCATTTGCTGCTCGCAAGTTGCCAGCCCGCTGCTCAACTGGACACCTTAACTACAGGGTATGTTAACCTTCGGTAATTAATTTGTTGTTTTTTTTTTTTTGGTGATTTTTATGCCACATACAACGCAAGCTTCGAACAACCTATGTTTGACCAACTGTCGGGCTACTTTTTGAAATTAACGAGTATCCATGTCTGGCCACCTCTAGCGCCCGCCTCTCTCTCTCTGTCCGCACTTAACTTCCGCCGGACATATGCTGATTATTTGCCAGATGTTGCTGCCTTTCATTAGCTGCCAAATGTTTGTTGCACACAGCTGTAGCTGCTGCAACAGCAGCCAAAGCAAGAACACCTGCTGCTATGCAGTTGGTTTGGGTGAGTTCAAGTGCATGATGATGATGACGATGTGTGTGTGTGTCCACCACAAATGTGCGTACAAGTTGGTCAGCCAGCGAGATAAAAAGCAAAACTATGAAAACAAAAAAAAAAAAAAAAACTAAAAAAAAAACCACAAGGAAAGCTAACATTGACGCATCTTAAATACCCTTGAACGGTAGGGAAGCAGGGCAACCAATTGGTTTCCTTTAACCATCCTTGGAAGAACATCATTAACCCCTTTGATAACCCTCTGATATTCGATTGTTTCATCCAACTGATCCTGAGTTTTGACTTCGCTTTGCAGACGACGGGTCTGTCCATGAGAGCGGTGTGGCCGGTTGTAGGTCCTTCGATAGGGCATTTTACACTGACATTTTAAGCACGACTGTGTGGGTGTGTGTGTGAGGGTGGCTGTGGGCTTATGGATGTGTCTACACGTACGTGTCGGTGTGTTGTGAGCGTGTGAGCGTGAGTGTGTTGTCAGTTGGGTCGCTGACATGCAGGTCATCTAATTGGTTGCATTGCACGCTAGACAGGATATGGCAATCAACGAATGTCCAGCGGCTTATGTGTCCTCAACGTAGCTACCAAAAACCATGATACTCATGTGATCTCTATCCCCCTCGCCCTCTCTCTCTCTCTCTGTCTAGCAGCTGCCCTGGAACACAGCATAGCATACACTCAGGTTGCGGTGTTTGTTTGTCGGTGGTGGTGGTGGTGGTGGTGTAGTGAGCCACGCTCGAATGCATTCGTATTTTGACAGTTGCCACAGCAGCTGTGGGGTAGTAGGAGGCAGCAGCATGGCAAGATGGCAGCCAAACCTGGACTCCACCCATCCACCCACCCACCATCGGCCTGATATCGTCCAGTTTGCAATAACTAAACACACATTTTTGTTCTCCTTGTCTCGGCTAGCTAAGCGCCTTTTGGTAGCCTCTCTGCCCGCCTGCCTGTCTGTCTGCCACCTCAGTCCGATTGCTACTTGTAAAATAACCAAAAACAATATTCTATGTTGAAAATACAAGAAGGACGACAAACACAACACCAACAAAAAGCTGCCACTTGCAATGCCAGTTCAATTAAAATTTGTCCCCCACACACAGACCGAGAGCATAAAACAACAAAGCAAAACACCAAAACACACTCCCCATTACCAATAACCAAAAGGAAAATAAGAAGCAAAAATCGTTTGCTAGCCACAAACGCTCCAGCAACTATATGGATGCTCTTTCCCCCCAACAACAATTTTTGACAAATCAATGCTTCGTTAAAGATCTTGAGATGAAGACTAAAGGAATCCATTTTTCGTTTCTTTACAGGCATCAATTGACTTGATTCGATCACCTAGGATCACCAGAAAAATTAGTCCGACGATTCCATTTGCCTGTAAGTATGGAGGGAAACTGTTTGAAGAACTTAAGGGCAGGAGAATTCGTTAGGATAATGATAGTCTGGACGACTCTTTGTAGTCTGTTAAACTGCGTTTGTCGATTGAAAAGGTTGCTCTGCGGTTGAAATTCGTTTGGTGTTTAGTTAAAGGCAACCACACAAGGCAAATCCAGTTTATTGTTTCCTGTTACTCACTGGGAGTCCTTGGAGGCTACAACCGCTTTAATCCATCCCATCCAGCTGGTGCCGAGTTGGTCTTTCTTCTCTGTCCTATAAATCAACTAGTTTTTCGTAAGCCCCATGATGTTTAAGCTTCACTTTGTTCCACAGTTGACACAGTAAAGTATGCCAAAGACTCAAAGCCCTTCTGTTTATAGGGCAGCGCTTACATCGATCTGCTACTGGAATCTAGGAATCTAGGAAATTATTTTCATGTTGCACGAATTGGTTTCATATTTCGTTATCTGCTGTCCTTGTGCCAGCGTCATACACATCAGCATCCGCATCATGATGATGATGATGATGATGATGGTCAAACCCAATCACATCTCGAGCAGAAACCATATGAAAAATCGAGTCAAAGGTTCTGGATGTTGTCGCATGTCCTGGTCAGCATATAAAAATCCTGGGTTTAGTCAAAGAGAAAACTGGCATCACTTTGGCTTTGCGGTGGTTTCGCTCACCCAACAAAGTCACAAAAAAAAAAAAAAAAAAAAATAAAAAAAAAATAGATAAAACCGAAAAAATATGAAATAAATTTTTCTGTGTTTTGCCTCTTTTTTTTTGTTTTTGTTTCTTTTGTAAAACCCACTCAAACCCACTCGTATGCGTTGTCCTAGGCGGAGCTTAAACCGCAGTTTTACTGGGTTCCATAGCCCCTAGTCCCATGGCCATGTGTCTATCTATCTATATCGATGATGGCCATTCATCTCTAACCGAACTGGTGCGGTGAGTCCGCTGTGGGGGGCTGTAAGGACCATTCTAATCCACTTTGTTCAAAATACCCCAGTGAATATTGAAGAGATGAAAGCCACAGGCCGCCACAGGCAGCTTGAAGAGCCAGCAATTTTGGCCTAAAGGGAGGCGGGCCAAGCCAAATGCACCTGTAGGAGACGCCTCTATGGTCAAGGCTCATATGCTAAGGCAGCTAATGTGACAGAACAAGGAGGAGGAGGAGCAGTCAGGGGCAGTGGGTGCTGACGACACACAGAGACATGATATATGGGCTGGCCTAGGGGGGAGGTGGCGATGGCAGCTGGTAACTGGCTGGCTGGCGGAGACGAAACAAAATGGTTAAAAGGCAGCTGCTGTTGCATATCGATTTGATGTGATTTTCATTAAAAAAAAACCCCCAATACAGGTAGGAAACACCAATGTGACGGCAGTCAGAGTTTTAAAGAGGGGGGAGGGAAGGAGTGGGAATCAAAACGAATAAAGCCAAAAGCCACGCAATGATGGTTTGAAGAGAAAATCTCCATAGAATCGAATCTGCTCTCGTCTAACCGAATGACAAATAGAAAAACGATGATGAAAAGGCAGCAGCAGCTGCTGTAGATTAACCAAAAGCTTTAAGGTTAAACGACAGGACGGACAGAGGATCAGGTTAGAGCGCTACGGAGGTGTTGGCCAAAGTTCACCAGCCACAAGGAAATAAAAAACAAACAAACAAATCGCTTATTAGCACTCTGCCCACGCAAATAGATAGTCATCATGTAGGATTTAGACCGACTGTGGGATACACTTTGGCTCTTTTTCTTTGTGAATTGAATAAAGGATTTTCCTGGAAGCCTGGAAGTCCATAAGGGAGCTACTTCCTGTCTCCGGCTTAACATACCCTGCCATCTACCCTGGACAACTGAGATTTCCCCAGAAATTCCTACGCTGTAGCTGCATCTGTTTTGGTATTTTTGCTTGTTGGGTTTTCTTTGTTTCGGTTCTTCGTGTTGTTGTTTGGGGAAATCTGTTTTCCGTTCGATATTTTCACGCATGATTTATGACCCCGTTAACAAGTAAAAGTCTCTCAACGTGCACAACTTGCTTGAAAAATGAATTTCTCGTTTCTTGTCCACCAGACCGCCCACTGCAAACGCGCCGCACAGAACAAGATGACGATGGCCAGACGAGCAGCGAGCACGTAGTAGCCTCCCCCGCCCGTCCATGGATGGAGGCTGAAGAGGTAGATCCTGCCACTTGGCATCTCCTTGTTTTTCTGTCTGTTTTCAAGGGGAAAGGGGGGGCGAAATCAAGCTTAATTTAAAGACAAACATTTGTGCGAAAGCAGCGACAAAGACAAGGGTTTTTATTTCCTATTTTCATTCTCCCATCTTCTTTCCCCTCCTCGTTGCTCCTTCATTTTTTTTTCCATAAAACTAGCAGTATATAAGGACCAACGAAATGAACCATCCTTGGTGGTTCCATTCAAGCAGAACGATCAGAGCAATCGATCTGACTTCTCTTTAATCCATGAAAATCTTGATCATCCTTTAGCTGCTTGTAATCCATGCTGAAGTTCGTTTTAATCACCGTTTTGTCTCTTACAGGGTATCCCAAATGGTCTTATCTGGTTGACCGAAGCCTTCCTTATCTCCTTGGCATACACAGTGCTTTGTGCGTGCCGCTTGGACACAACAGCTAGAAGGACAGACATTGGAACAAAAACTGGCCGCCATGTTTACTGTTTGCCGCCTGCCTTGGGCAAGACTAAAATGTTTGCGCCCAGGGTGTTTGGCCAGAAGGGAAGTTTGCCACGCTTTATGAATTTTACATATGCGTGTGTGTGTGTGTGTGTGTGTGTGTGTGTGTGAGGGGGGCTTCTCCAAGTAACCCAAAGATGAAATAAACATTAGAAAATCTGGCCAAGGCAGTTGGTGGCTGAGATCCATACAAATCAACAAACAAACAAAGGAAAAGGCCAAAGGAAAATTCTGAAACTGAAACACGTTTGCAGGTGTTTCCACCAGTTAGGGCCAGAGGGCTGGGCCGGGTCTGAGCTGGGCTGGTTATAGGCATCGGTTGCTTTGAGTTGGGCAAGGACCCGGCGATTCTCCTCCCGCCCGACTACGTCATCAATCATCTGAGCAACGCGTAGGCCGCCCGCGCAGCACACGCACCGCAGAGCAGGCAACCAGGCGGCCACCCGGTTAAGGTTTTTGCTGGCATGAGATGCATGTTCATGGTTTTGTGCTTAACTTTAGTCAGTTTGAGCTTCTGTTTCATCTGGCCTTTTCCCTTCCTTCATTTTTTGTTTTTCCTCTTCGTGTTTTGTTCTCCGACAGCTGATACACTTTCCCAAAGGGGTTTATATAATTAATAAAATTTAAAGGCTTCAACAGCCAATGGATTGTTGATTTCCTTTATCCAGTTCAATGGCCAACACTTGTCTTCAGGTTGCTGAAAATGTAATTTTTATAAACCAAAATGTGTGGAGAAGGAATTGAATTCATTTGATTTCATTGTTTTTCCCTGACAATTGTTTGTCATTAGATGAGGCAGAGAGGGAGACACAGGGAGTCTGATATTTACTTTGTCACGACTGGGTTTCGCCTCTTAGAGCAGCTAAAGGGTATTTGGATAACCGTTTGCCCCGTCCTATTCGAAAACTCTATAAATTTGCCTTGTTTGTAACAGTTGTCGAAAATGATAGCAAAACTGGATAAACTTGAGTGTGGGCCTCGCCTGCCTCACTCTCCACATTCTCAGCAAGCAAAACAAAAGAGAAACAAAAAAAAAATTACCGTGGGACACTGCACGCGTGTTGTTGATGGGCCCCAGGCTGCTGCTGCTGCTGCTGCTGCTGTGGGTGAGTAGAATTCTCTACTCCTGGTAGTATTTTTGGTATTTGTTTGCGCTTAATTCGCGGCTTGATGGCCGCTCAACCATGGCCACATGGCCAAAAGTTCTGGTTGGCGGATGGTTTTACCTGACGGCCTGGCGGCCAAAAGCTGTTAACTAAGCGGCACCCCGGGCAAATGTTTGCCAGCTAGACCAGCTAGACAAGCAAGACATTTAACCCAGCTTATTACAACTAAAATCCCAGCTTTCCCAGTTGGACCACCACCACCAGCTCCACCCACCCACTTAGTCAATCACTCAGTGAGTCGGTTGTGGCATTCGTTTGTTCGTTTCGTTCGGTTCGTTTGCTGGCATCGCAAATCGTAAACGCAATTTCCCCAGTCCAAGTTGCAGGTCCTCGGTCCTCCCCTCGGTTACCATAGTGGCCACTGGGGTCTTGTCATACTTTTGCTTTCGCTTTCAAGCTCTCGCAACCATTGAGTTTTGCGTGTTTTAACTAGAAAGACAAACAGACAGACCGACCGACCGACAGTTGGACGTATTTATATTGTTGATTTTAAATTAGCGGGAAGACAACAAGCAACTCAGTTGGCCAATATTTGTTCAGAGTTTTACTCTCAACACAGGATACCACATTCTAGTCAACTGAACTGTGATTTCCTTTCTTTCAGCTGCAGTTTGGCTTCAGCTTCTGGTCCGGCTCCTGGTCTCGGTCTTGGTCTCCAAATCCCACAATTAAATAAAAATACATCAACATATGCATATGGAACTTTCAGTGGATAAACCACAACGAAGTTTTAAATACCCTGACACTCCAATTAACGAGTGACGAAAGGAAGCTGCATCACAGAGACCAAAGGATCTTTAGCATATGGTGAGCATCTTGCCAACTCTTTTTCTCTATTTATCTGTAGGATCCTTGTAGAATTCTCCTGTTTATACGACAGTTTATAAGACAGTTCAGTGCTGCTATGAAAGACAGCAAACGATGTAAAGTGAAGGCAGCATACGAGGTTAAATAGCTGCCATACCCTTGTGTTTCAAAGCGTATGATGTAAGGAATTATGAACACGTTGAATGAAAACGTAGCTTGCTAACGAGACTCTAATCAACGTCACTTATTCAACTGTTGTGTGTGTGTGTGTGTTGCAACGATGTGTGTCATTTAAATAATTGATGTGTGATGTGGCATAAGGTAGCTGCACACATCCCCCCAAACACACACACACACACACACAGATACAAATGTACATAATAAGCATTGAGATCTCTACGTGCTGCTGTTTCATTCTCATTCGACTTTAAAGTTCAGGTCTTTGGCAAACTCTTTAGACCGGCAATTGCTTAGCTAGAGAGAAACGAATTGTTCTATGAATTTTCCTTTAGACATTTTTCTTTTATTGATATTTTAGAAAAATTGCAGCCACTTTAGTTCGAAGATTTTTCCTGATTTCAGCTAAATGTCATAAAACTTGACCACAACCAATGCCTTTTGGCATCTTATATTAAACCACAGCAATGGATTTTCCTGCACTTTTCACGCACATAATTTCCCCAACAAATATGCACTTGAGTTTGGTCTGAACTCCAGCTGGAGTTCCAGTGCCAGTGAAAGCCACAGAGGCAGTCTAACTTGGCTTAGCAATCGAATTCCCATTTCGTTCGGGAATCGTTCCGTCTCGTCTCTCTCTCTCTCTCTCTGGCCGTCCTCCGCCTAGTGGTGGCCCAGAGTAGCATCAGCAATCCCAGAGCCCAGAGTTGTCTACCGTTTGTGGTTGTTTGGACTGCGGTTAAACACACTGACCGACCGCAAAGCGAGTTACAGTTGCAAAAATCCAAACAAGTTTGCTGCCCGCCGCTGCCCGCATAATTTTTTGGGGCAATTTTTTTCCATTTTTGTTTTTATTCTACATTTGAGTTTGCCCTTTCGTGTTATTGATACGTGGACAACGATAGCGACGACGATGCGCACCACAAATCACAGTCCAATTAAATGTCCAGTTGGTGGCTCCCAATTAAAGCTGCAATGCAGCAGGCGGTGAATGGTGGGGGGGCAGCGGAGAGAACGAACAGCTGGCGGCCAAGCAAAACGGCTAAAACTTTTTCGACTGGCGAAAGTTTCGATGTCGCTTTGTCGAGCGGCAAATAAACCAGCAGCTGCTGGCAGGAGTGTGAAGAAAATACACTACAGACGGCAGACGGCAGACTGCAGACTCCACTGACGAGGGCTGCAGTCACACTTTATATATTTTTAATATGTGACTGGACTGACTGTGACCGGGGGGGACTAAACTGAACTGAACTGAACTGCACTGAACCTAGACTGGGGTGATGAGCACTTAATTTGTCCAGTTTGTCCAGTGGTTGGCATTCAACTATGCGGTTTGGCTGCTCATTATTTTCTATGCAAATGGCTGGAATTTGCACGGCTGGCTGCTCCCCGTATACATGTGTGTGTGTGTGTGGTTCTAGTGACTTCCAATTACAAATTGATAGACAAGTAAGTTGGAAAAATCAAAGCAATTCGATCGTTGGCATTGAGAGACCATCAAAGAGCCCAGATGATCACTTTAAACCAACAATTTGATTACAGATTTTCATTTTATTTATTAAATTTTCTATAAACAAAAAAAATCAGTGTTGTAAAATCTTGAAATATTCATGAAGCTGTCACTGTTAGTTGGCAGTAATTGTGTGACTCCGAGTGACCCAAGTGAACGGCCTGCCCTGGTCAATTGCAAATCAACTTGCCATTTAACTAGAGCAACTGCAAGGCAAATTTTGTTTTGTTCTTTTCGTTCTTCTCTATTTTTAATGTTAACTAAACTATTTCGGGGAAACGTTTTGTTGTTGTTGCAATTTTTAGACAGTTTTTCGGGCAATATAGCAGCTTCAAAGTCAACATTGACGTCGACTGCGATGGCGATGGCGATGGCGATGAAGTCGGTTACAGCAACTACAACGAACTACTCTATAGAGAGTGGAGCGGCGGCGGGGTAGAGCAGGGGGCAGGGGGCAGTTGAAAAGCATAAAATGCATGGAGTTTATATAAAGTTTTTGTTGTAACACAAAAACGTAGAACTTTTTGATGTTTTATTAATTAACTTTTTGCATTTTACAGTGGTAAAGGCAAAGGTTTGGGTGATGGCGACGCTGGAGATGGCGATGGCGAGGACGAGCAGAGAATGGACTGAGAAAAGCACAGGCTAAAATAGTTGCCAGCGAGCATGTGGTTAAAACTTTGATGCCTGTTTTTTAGTATGACGTCACAGGCTCACATACTCAACAGCAGCTTTGAGAATATTAAAATATTTATGTCTGTGTGCAGGCGCAGGCAGAATGCAATGTGAAGCGGTAAGCATGCAACTTGCTGCATTCCTTGCCTTGACTGCCTGCCTTGCTTACCTTTAAAAAATTAAAAAAACAACAAAAAAACGAGGAACGAAACGGGCAAGAAATTTGTTTGCCAAGTACTTTCGCCATCTTTCACTTAATTGCTCGTAAAATTAAAAGAAAAAGCAAAGAACTGCAGCTGAAATAAAACGAAAAACAAATACCAAGAAAAATTGCACAATAAATGCATGAAAAATGCACCGAAATAAAAAAATAAAAAAATTAACATGCAAATAACAAAACTCTTGTTCAACCAACGAAAAAGTTTTATCAAAGCCAAAGCGACCGACCCCAGTAGACCAGGCAAGAGCAGCAGCCGACAGCTGACAGCAGGCAGGCGCTGCTTAGTGTTGTATAAGGTCAAAGAACTAACTTGACTTGATCGCACCAACGTATTGCGCATACGCACAGTTGGCTAAGGACTTTGTGGCTCATTAATATTTAATAAAGAAATCGAAAGCAGCAGCAGCAGCCAAAAGTTCAATTCAACCAGAGAGTCGTCGAGTATTCGACGCCATTATAAATCTTTAAAAATATCCACCATAAATAATGCAAAGAATTTTGTTTGGCCCAGGCCCAGGCCCAGGCCATAGGCAAGCCAACCATAGCACTGGCAGCAGCAGCAGCAGCAGCAGCAAAAACTGCAAAAAGGCAACAACAAACAAACAACAAAGAGCTGGCTGGCCAGGCGCGGCTCAGACTCGGTTGAGCTAAGCGCAAAAGGAGAAAAAAAAAAACGCACAAAAGTTCTATAGACAGGCGGGCATAGCAAGCATAGCAAACAGCAAAACGAATATAAAAACAACAAACATTTAAAGAAACGCAACGCATCCGCTACTCATCATTCTGCCCCACGAATCGGCTATTTGTTGATTGTCAAATCCTAGTCAGATGCTGATCTAAAATCTTGGATTGAATGGTGGGAGAGTTTCCTAGGCGAACTTTTCCTGTGGATGATGCTGCGCCTATCAAGAGAGTATGGCCAGCCAGAGTAGAGTCAACCAAGTCAGAAGGCAGAACCCCCAGTAGCAAAACCCAGTAACAAAAACAACCAAAACAGGCAACAAAAATTTTGGCGCGGCAATAAAAAATTTTTCGTTCGCTGCTTGCCGCTCTTCTCGGGATTAACAATCCAAACAGAACTGAATGGGCAAACAGATTGGCAATGGTGGGGGGGAAGGTTTGGAGGACAGAGAACGACGAAAGATCCTTGGCATAACGACACAACAAAAGCGAATCGCGCCAGGCACGAGTACAAAAGTACAATAAAAATGCATACGAAAGCAGTTTACTGCAGACGAAAAAATTAAATTAATGAAGAAAAATGGTAATAAAGCGTTAGTCACGTGTGTCCCCCTCTCTCTTCGCCTCTCTGTCTTGTTCTCTTGTTCCTTAGGTCTGGGCCTCTTAGTGTCTTTTGTTTGTTTGTCTCTGCGTTTCTCTTAAAGATAAAAAGTCCAAAACATGCATAAAGAAAAACGGAAATTAAGGACAAAAACAAGGACCGAAGGCATCTTAACCACAAAGCTTGTTTAGTTCAAGATGCTTTAACTCAATTCACTGATTCATTGCAGATCTCTGATGTTCAGTGATCACTGATGAGTGAAGGTTGCCTTTGAAAATGTTTTTAAATCTGTTAAAAAAAAATATTTTTATTCAAGGATTTTCTATGGGAAAAACCCATTAAATTGTAAATCCTTTATGCTTTGCTCTCGTCGTGTTCATTAATTAACTGGATTATCAAGTTATAGAATATAAACACAGGACACACAGACAACCAACCAGTGGGCGGGTGGGCAGGCGGCAGTGGGAGGCTCTTAACAAGACGACAGACAGACCGCCCCGCCCCGCCCTGCCGCTAAAAAGTTATTGAAGCGAGCAGCATAAATTGACAATTAAATATCAACTTAGTTAAC
>JAWNPV010000038.1:0-54111 GCA_035078785.1 Collessia kirishimana
GCTTCATACCATGCGAGTACAAACCAGCCGCCATCCTACAGGCAGGACACAGACATTACACAGCCAGATGAAAGAGAAATACCAAATTCCCTTGCCTTGCCAAAGTAAAATCAACTATAAAATATGTTAATTTCAGCATTCAAACTATGCACAATAAACAAAGATGTATATTTGAATCATCATGGAATTCTCCAAGCTTAGAAGAAGATTCTTTTTGTCTCTCAAAGTTCTTTGGACTTTAAACACAAAATGGTATTTTTCACAATAGATGAGCTAAAAAAATGTGCCATCAAAGACAAAGCCATAGAGCTGGAAATTCTCAAGACAGTAAAGACAAACGCACATGAGTGGACCGTGCGCCTATCGTTTTGTTGCCTTGCACTGTTATTCTAAGCAGAAAACCAACTGCAATTGTCCCTACCTGGCTTGCCTGTTAAATAAACATTTTTTAACAATGTTGAGTTTTTTTCTAACTAAATTAATTTATTCTACTTAAAAGTCTGGAATATTTTCTTTAGTTTATGGTACTAAATTAATTATTAAAATAATTTTCACTCAGCTTGGCTAACTAAATATATTTCATTAAGTAATTTTCCTACTGAACAGCATAGGCAAGCGGAAGAGAAAATTTCCCCTTTAGTTTGGGGAACAATTGTTAACAGAGTTTCAACGAGACTGCCTGACCCGAAGCCAACATGCTCTGTAAGCAACAGTTGTTCCTGTTAGGGATTATTCTGTTCCTTTGAATAGGATCAAGTGGAAACGCAGCTATATAATCTGGCACAAAACACTGAATTTATTAAAGACACTCTTAATACATAATTTTGGAAATTTACTTGAAAGAATAGTGAATTACTTAAGGTATCAGGATTTCATAGACATAAACGTAGCTGTTTGTTTTGAAATAGGCGTCTCTATTATCGTCCAGAAACTTGATAAAGTCATTCACGTAATGCATTTTTCCCCCAAGATTCAAATCACACATTTCCGTCTTTAGACTCACAAAAAGGCGCACCAAATGAAAGGATCCATACAAATCGGTTGGTTGACATGAAGGATACAAGCGTTTTACATAATCGTACTGGTTGTGTTCCGAATTATACAGCAAATGACGGTCGAACGCACAATTTAAATAGTCTAGTAGTGCTTCTAACATGTCTTTAATATCCTCCTTCTCACAAGCAGTCAGTGGACCTGTTGACTGCTTGTGAGCCAAGTAGTGATCAAATATTTTCTGGATCGGCTTCTCGACGGGCACCTTTTGGATTTTGCCCATTTGATGAATAAGCCACCAGTCATCTGCCAGGCAGTTTTTAAGTGAATTTGGAATGTGGATCAAAACGTTGTCACTCATTTTTAAACTTTCTAAACTGTTGAATTTTTATGCGAAATAAACTAGAAAAAAATCCCCAACGTGTAGTGTTGTGTCTGTGAATATATCGATACTGAGCCTTGTAACATTCTAAGTAAGGTCGATACTTAAAGAATGTCAATACTAAAAGTCAGTGCTGACTAAGGAAAAAAAGATCTCCATTAACCATACGGAGAGGTGTTTTATACAAAAAGTTATTTAATGTTGTTGGTATTGTTAGAATAGTCCGTCTCTATTATCTTGCTGGCACTAAACGGGCTTAACGGCTTCGTATTTAAAACGTTGTCGCTCACTTTAATCTTGTTATTGCGACCCGAGAGGCATTATAGAGATAATCGATATACTGTTCTTCCTTTTTTGAAATTGCGATATTTGTGCAGCTATCGATTTCAGTGGGTTTTACTATTTATCATATGTGTGAGTGTTGAACAGCGATAAAAGTATGAAAAGGTGTTACGAATGCATAAAGTCGCTTTCATCAGCAGCAAATTTACCAAATTAGTTCGACCTCTCATTGAAGAATTCCTAGACTAGACTCTCTCTGTGACCTTTGACCCGACTCCCAGGTACATGAGGCCACGCTACGCTTTCTTCTGGGTATTGTTATTGCTTAAGTCGCGGCCACTTCTGCCCGTCGCAGCTTGAATGCAACTTAATTATACAGAAAACTCCCCCTCATCACACTACACTTGTCCTGGCCCCACCTCCCTTCTCAAGCGAACACAATGTGACGAGAAAAAAATACGCTTAATATGAGTTCAACATTCTGTGCTTATGGAAAGGAAAGAAAAGGACGCGAACGTGAACGTAAACGAAAATGAGAAAGTTATTAAGTTCTCTGCTGCCGCCGTCCTTCTCCTCCTCAACCAAACCCACCAACGTGCTCGCTCGTTCCTTTCCCCGTTACTTTAGCAAGATCGAACCGAATGTGTGGGGGGGGCGGTGCAGTGAGAAAGTGAGGGGTCGATGAAACTTTTGTACGCCAACCAAATAGCAAACAAACAAGTCGGAGCCACAGCCGCAGCCAAACAGCGCAGCAACCGGCAAGTGCCAGCCAACGGCTTTGGAGTCAGTGTGCAAGTCCTGAAGTCCTGAAGATGACGGCTGGGCTGAGCATAAAAGTAGAAGCGAAACGAAGCAGCAGCGCCAGGCAGCAGGCGGCATCAGCAACGGCAAATGCTTGAAATTCTGCTGATTTTATGTTACAATGTTGCAAATGGCGTCATGGCGGCCAACTTTGTTTGTTGACTTGTAAGAGGAAGAGAGAGACGGCTACAGTTGGTATGAGTGCAAGTCGTCGTTGCCTCCCCGCCCCCCTCCGTGTATGGTGAGCCAAAACGTTGTCATGTTTGTGTGGCTGCTGGCTGGCTGGCTGGCTGGCTGGCTGGCTGGCTTCTCAGGTGGCTGGCAGGGAGGGGGGGTAAATAGTGAACAAGTATTTGAAGTGCTTTCTTTGCCTCCGTCTGTCCGTCTGTCTGTGGCTGTCGCTGTGCTGTGCTGTGCCTTTGACTTGCACATTATTATTATGTATCTTTCTGTCTGCCACGCCCACCAAATAGCAGGCACAGCAACACACACACACACGTATGCATTGCACACTATTTACACTGAGAGAATTATTTATACGCAAATGCCAAATGCAAACGTTAATGTTTGATTACCAACGGTATTTGGTATTTGGTTAATGGAGCCTTATTAAGTATCCAAGTCTCGGCTTAAAGCCGAACGGCTTGACCTCTGCTGCCTTGAATGGCTCTGCCTAACCCCAGAATGGAGTGTGGGGGGTAGCGAAGAGGTAAACTAAGCCAACTGGCCAGCAATATCTTAGCAGAAACGACAGCCCATAGCAGCAGCTCAGCACAGCTCAGTTGAACTCCGTTCAGTTGTAGTTTTGTGGGGCGAAAAAAAAAAGTTTTGGACGTAACAGCGGCATCATCAATTACACCGAAAACTATTTGTTTGCTTTAAATTTGTTGGTTCAGTAGGAGGGAGCCGGCTACATAGAGCGCACAACAAGCAACGTCTACATCACAGCCGGAGTTCACAGCATCGCAGCAAGGCAGCATCGTCAGACCCAAATTGGCGGTCGCATTGGCAGCCACACAGTACATGTGTACACTGCTGTGTATACTGTTTACCCTGCCACGATACCCACCAAACAGTGGCAGCCAGAGGAGCAACGGCAGGAGCAGCAGGGGCAGGGTGTGAGCTTTCCACTTCCAACAATTTTGGTTTTTGCTGCCTGGTGGCTCTGTTAACGGCTTACTCAGAACATTTTTTAAGAGCTGCTCCAGCTACAGCTCCAGCTACTGCTGCTGCTACTGCTACTGCTGCTGCTCCTGCCATGTTGTTGCTGCTGTTGCTGTTGCTTTGGCTGTTGTTTATGAATCCTTGGCTAAGGCAGGGGCCATAGCTATACGGCCACGAATGTGGCTGTGACTGTGGTGGCTGCCTCTGCGGCAGGCGACGACAGTTCTCAGCCGCAGCAGGAGTAGCAGGAGCAGCAGGACCAATTCTATGGCCACAGCGTGTTCGCTCACCTTCTCCTTGGGCAACAGCAACAGCAACAAAACAAAAAACCTTTTTGACTTCTGATATGCGGTTGAATAATCAAAAACAGCAGGAGACACAGCTGATATATATGCACGTGTAGATGGGTGGGTGGGTGGCTGGATGGCTGTTAAGGAGCAACTTTGACTTGGTTATGCTGCTTGTAAACAACTTCAATCATAAGCTTGACTTTATGCCAGCTGGCAGCAGCAGTAGCAGCAGCAGCAGCATAATTTTCAATTAACATATGAATTTTTAAGAAAGACACAGGAAGAAAGAAAAGTCGGAAAAAGCCGGGGAAAAGTGTAAAAGAAAGGGAAAATTATTTTCAATTGGAATTAACCCTATAAGGACCAGGGATCTGGGTTCATTATGCTTAAGGTTAGCTCGTCGGCTCTGTTGTTCACTTGCTCACCTTCCTCGGTTGTTCATTTGTTCTTTTTTCAGCTCATCTAGTTCAGGTTCAAGTGAGCGGACTGCATTGGAGATGTAAGAAGGCCAAATCCTTGGAAATCCATCTCTCTGGCTTTATAGAGACATTTTGAAGGCATCTTAGCGGCAAAGCTGTATTAATTATGCGTCGCCGAAGAGGAGATGGTGGAGGAGATGGTGGTGAGCAGGAGGCGGTAGAATCTAAGCTGTAGCTATGGCTGTTAGTAATTGTTTAATTAATTTCAGTGAAAGTAACAGGGAACGAGTTAAGCGTTGGACGTTGAGTGAAAAAAGGCGGGGGAAAGGGCCGCGGCGAGGCACAACAAACTCCACGGCTAGAGCTTTGGTTCTCTGGTTCAGCGGCTGACTGTGATGCTGAGGCCTTTGCAGTTCCTATGCTGTCCTGCCGCCCCCCCTCTGCACTGCCGCTGTCTCAACATTTTAATCAAAAATCGTAAATTAAAAACTTTATTCTGCTCAAGTGAAGATTTTTCCTGCCCTGGTTGGCAGAATGGAAATGGCAATGGCAATGGCAATGGGGATGAGGATGGGAATGAAAGTGGCAAAGTGGCGACGAGTGGGTGGGTAGGTGGTATCGGTATAAAGAGAGAGAAAGAGAGAGAGAGTCGACTCCAAGCCATGTCGCATTCATTATGCGACACAAAGCAAACAAATTTATGTTTATGGGACACACAAGAATAACACAACGAAACGAACTCCCCGGCACTAGGAGGCGGGAGGGGGGGATGCCGGCAGACTACACTTGGAGAAAGCCCGAGTCACTTAGTCAACTAAAGAGGGCGGCAAGGCCGGCAGGTCGGCAATATTTTATTTAAAAGTTTGGGCATCTTTATTGGTTCCGACCGCCACCGCCACAGCCACCACATAAAAGACGCCTCCGCCTGCTCCGCCCCCCCGGCGGTGTTGATAAGACTTTTTGGTTTCTCTGAGTGAAGATTGAAGCGCCGCAAGATTCACTCTCGAGAGCTTGTAATGTGGTGGTGGTGGTGGTGGTGGTCGGATGAGCGCAACGCTCCAGCCAGGTGGGTGGGGACCACGGCGGCGGCAGTCAGTCAGTCAGAGTGGCTAAGACGTGGCCCGGCGTTGTGGGGCCCACCAGGGTCTCTGGCCATGCCTGGCAAGTAGGCAGCGGGAAAATAATGTTGAAATATATTTCACATGAAATTAGAATGTAAATTTGAATATTAACACATTCGCCCCGGACAGACGGACGGACAGACGGGCGGGCGGACGGCCAAACAAGCGAATCAGCGGGCAAAGAGAATGGAGAGCAGGAAAGGAAAAGACAAGTCGAGACAGCATAAGCATAAGTAATGGTCGTTTCCGTTTCCTGGTTTTCTGGTTGCTTTTAATTAGCTCGAAACAACTGCGCCACTCAGCAGTCTCCACAGTGTTTATGGACTCGTGTTCCAGGCAGCAGCAGCAGCAGCAGCATCATCAACTGCGGTATCCGTTGACCGCTGACTGCTGTTCGCTGTTGGCTGTTGGCTGTTAGCTGTTGGCTGTCTAACAAATTCGAAACTGGTTTGCCACACCATTTGCCACACCATTCGCGTCAATTGGCAGTGAAGTTTAAACACATTACGCATACGCACCGCTGGCACTTGAACAAAACCAATTGCTGCCAACCCAGCCAGTCACACACACACACACACACACATGTGTTAGTGTGACTGTGTGAGAGAAGAGGGAAAAGAAAACTTTCAACTATGAACTTGAACAATAAACTGGGAAAGTAAAAGAAACGGAGAGAAGACAGGAAGGAAATCAAAAACTTTGCAGCAAGTGAAATTCCTGACTAATAAACTAAAAGCATAAAAAATCAAATTGACTAGTTGGACGGCCTTTTGCCGGCATCAACTTTAGTGTGAACAATAAAATTCTTCGTTTAGCCATTTAGATGGTTTTCTTCGCCGCTTTTCTCTCGCTTCTCCCTTTCTCCTATATCCTGGGGCTACAAATCCAAGATAAAGACGCCTGGGGAGACCCACAAAGTTACCTTCAATGAGGTCAGGAATTTTATATCAACATGATTTATTGAAATTATAAAGCTATAAAGTCCAATTTCCCTAATCCAGGCTTTGAATCCCACAGGACACGCCTACAAGGCCACCACCTCACCACTGAACTTTAGAGAAACAAAATTTATGAATGAAAAAAATTTATTTTATTTCTCCATGATAATTACAGGGTATAACACGGTCGAGATGTGTCAACTGGTTTTGGCGATGGAAATTCTCAGGAGATTTTAAGACTTGGAATATTGTTTATACGCCACAGTGTACAGCCAGGTGGCAAGCAGCAAGCGAGCGGCAAGCGGCAAGGTGGCAAGTGGCAGTGTCATCAAGCAACGCGAAAGCAACACTTTCACTGAAAACTTTGGCATTTGTTTGGCTCTTTCTTTCAACTTTCCCGGTACCGTTGTGTTGCTGTGTTGCTGTGTGCGAATAATTTTATTTATTGCCAACAGTAAGTGGAAAAAATTCGACTTGAAATAAACTGCAGCAACTTGGTGGGCAATGATTTGTTACTATTTTTCCCAGAACAATTTCCAGACAAGAGAGCATCAATAACGCAACTTGAACTTTGGCGTAAGAACTTGCCAACTACTTTGATGTCCTTTTAGAGGGGAGATCACCGAAGCCAGGTTGCCATTTACACGACAATTAATTGTTTATAAAATTGATAAAAATAAATAAATTAAATTAAAAGCGCTTTAAAAAATTATTTTATATTTTATTATTTTGTTTTATTTATTTAATTTGGTCTAAAAGCAAAGCGCTGTCATCTGTCATCAATCAATCAGGCAAACGTCCTCCACAATCCACCTTCCACATTACACTACAGCTTACGGTCCACTCCACTGCTCTTCTTCTTCTTTTGCTCTCGCTGCAATTCAGTTGACGTTTGCTTTTTCCAACAGCGGTTGGCAGCTTGTGTAATTGCTAATAAAATTTAAAATTAATGTGCGGAAAACTGTTTAAAAACATATATTTGCGTGTTAAATATTCGCGGAAACATAAGTTTCGTTTATTAACACAAATTTCCCGGTGTTTTTCAATCGTTACAATGCAAATTTGGTGCCTGCAAAAATTTTTCCTAATTTTTTCATTTTTTTGTGTATACGTATAAGTCGAGCCGCAGTAGCAGCGGGCTGCGCAACGGGATCATGGCATGATTATTAAGCCAGCAAGAGCAGTTGAAGCTGCGTTGACAGCAGCGCAGTCGCAGCTGCAGAGAAATAGGAAAAGTGAGAGCGAAAGAGACAACACGATGAGCCTTTGCGAAATGTCGTGTTGTCTCACTGCGAGAGCCAGGTGTACATAAATTTTTTTGCTTTTTGTTTTTGTGTGTGACAAGTGCTAGAGTAAGGAAAATTATGTGTGTGTGAGCGAGAAGAAAAGAGTTGCACCCTGGCTAAGGGTTATTTTTTTGTTGTTTTTTTTTGAGTGGAGCTAGTGCATGTGTTTGTGAAAAAGCTGTGATCGCACACAATTATATGTTATTAGAGCGAGAGGCCCAAGGACCATGCTAGTGTGAGTGAGCCATCATTGTTATACATATTTATTTATAATTTTATTTCCAATATATTTTTATTGTCGACCATAAAATCCATATTATTTATACAACATAGCCAAAATGTATTTTATGGATAAGCCTCGAAGGATATTTCTCTTGTATTGTCTGTGCGTGCGTGCGTGTGTGTGTGTGTGTGAGAGAGTGGAAGAGCAAACATACGAGATTGAGTTGAAAATAAACAATTTTATACTCAATTTAAACTTTTTGTGTGCTTCAATTGCCTTGAATTTAAATTGTTGCGCATATATTTTATTTTCTATTATTTATTTTTGTGAGATAAGAAGAATGCAAAGTTTTTCTCTCCAGCGCTTTCCTCTCGCTCTCCCATGCGGCATTGTATAAGAATATCTATGTATGCATGCATGTGTGTGTGTGTGTGTGTGTATGTATGTATAAATTGCTCAATGTTCTTGTTCAAGCTGCTGTTGTTGTTGTTTTTATTTTTATATTATTATTTTTATTTTTTTTTGGCTGCTGCTGTTGCTGCTCCTGCTGCTGCTCCTGCTGCTGCTGCTGTTGTTCAGCTGCAACTGGCTGCCATTTGGGGCAATGTCATCATATGCACTCCATTATCATAAAGTTGAAAACAACAACACCAACAACAGCAAAACGACATTTTCAAATCTGCTTGGGCAATGAAATGCAAAGCACAATTGTTGTTGGCATTTTGTGTTTCTTTTTTTTCTATTTTTTTTGCTCATCTTGTTTTTTATACCATTTGAAAGCTATTTTTTTTCCTTCCGTAAGGTACATACGGTTGGTCAGACGACTTGTAGGTGTAGTAGGTGGACCGATGCTTTGCGGACCAGGTGAAGGGTATTAAGTTGTAGATCAGCGTGAAGAAAATGGCCTCCATTATCATTATATTTCGTTGATCTGTAATCTACTGCCCGTGAAAATCAATCAATTCTACCACTGTAAATGGTATTTAACTGTCAATGCGACCGAGCGGTGGTTTTTCTTCTTTTTATGTGTCGCATATGGATTGCATACACATACATTTGTATCCTTAATTTCTACAGAATCATGTGGATAACATACTTTACTCTGCATACATTGACAGGGCGAGACACACACACACACACACACGCACACATATTTGGCACATGCAAACAATATATTGCTGAAATTGCTAATTAAACTCTGGGTCTGGGTCTGGGTCTCGGCCCCAAATTAATTAATTTAAATGAATTTTTGGTTGATTTTCCTTCTTACTCCATAATTTTCCAATATAAATACATAAATTAGTACATATCCACGTTAATGTATGTGTAAATAGCAGGAGCGTCGATATGGGGGTTTGAACAAACAGCTGTCCGTCCACATTCCAGTGTTTTCATGAATATATTTTGAAATAAATTTCTGATTTGATTAGTTAGGCCATCCATAGGGGCTGCTTTGTTTACATTTCCATCTGCCAACAACTGACTACGCCCCTGCAAAAGGCGGCGGCACATATTTGCCCAGAAACAACATGGCAAATAGACACTTATTTGAAGCTGTAAGAATCATTTGCATTTTTCCATGCAGTTGACCAAGGTATCTTGGTTTTATCTCATCGATTGCTTGGATTGGTCGTTAGATTTTGCCATTTGAATTTGAAAAGCTTTTGCCGCGGTCGGTTCAACATTTTTCTTCCCTACCCAACACTAACGTTTATGGCAGGCATTGAAAATGGATAATATCGATATTGTCAAACGTATCGATATCGAGTAAGTTCGATGTTCCTTGCCATTGACATTTGCCTCATTGTTATTTGCTGTCACCCAGGCGTTGTACGTAAATAAAATGAGCAGCAACGTTTTTAGTACAATCAACATGCCGTATGCACTGAAGCAGTGTCTGGTGGATGACTGGTGGCATATTCATCAGATTGGCAAGATCCAAAAGGTGCCGGTCGAGCTGCCGGTACAGAAAATCGCAACTCAATACTTGATCCACAAGAAGACGCTGAACTCGCTAACACCCAGCGAGGAGGAAGCCCTTAGAGAGATGCTTGAAGATATTCTCGCCTATTTCAACTGCATACTCGGCACCCATCTTCTGTATGATGCAGAGCACGGACAGTATGAAGAAGTCATGCGCCTATGTCCTGGAAGTCAACCCGCAGAGCTCTATGGGTCCTATCACCTGCTGCGTCTCTTTGTGAGCGTCAAGACCGAGATGTGCCATTCGCAAACGATTCCCGTATATGTGGGCGTTAGAATCCGTCATGTCAATGAGTTTATCAAGTATCTAGAGAACAATAGAGACATCTATTTCCAAACGAGCGGCTTCAGCTACGATGTCAGCAGCACCTAAGTCTGGGTGCCCTCTATGTCAGATGTATGAGACCAAAGCTAACTGTATTATACCGTATAGCTATCAATGCAAATTAAAATGCATTAGATAACATAAAGATTTTCTTCTTTTCAAGCTACCAATCATGTTGATCCAGTGTACAGCCGAGATCACCCCCATTAAACATAGCATAACAGAAAGGCAATCGCACCACACTCGCTAGCGCTTGCCTACCTTACACACATCGTAAAACGAGGCAATTGAAACCATTGCCGCCTGCTTTGCATAGGATATCTGAATCTGCGATTTATATATACGACACCATTACAGAGAGATTCAAGTCATCGCTGGAGCCAGGACACACACCAGGACCCAGTTATCGTTATCTAAATTTAACGCCCACTTTGGCAAGCTTCTAAACGTTTTGCACTCGACTTGGCCATACTGGCTTCATTAGCATTAGCCGCCATTTACTCCCGGCCCAGGTGAAAATATGTATAAATATGAGCACGAGGACGAGCTTGAGCTTGAACCAGGCCACGGCCACAGCCACAGCTACAGCTGGTTGTGCAAAAGGCAGCAACAGTAGTCGCTACAGTGTTCATCTCGTCTGCGTTGCACAGTGGTTTCGATACGATTCTATTAAGCCAATGAGAATTGTTGTTGTGTAGATGCCATCGATCTAGTTGTATAGATTGGCAGACCACCACAGTGCAATCAACTCGATTTTGGCTTTTTAACTGATTTTTGATAGCCATGTGGCAAGCAGGCAGGCAGGCCTTCGTCTATATCTGCCACAGTGGCTGTGTCCTGGTATCGTTGTTCACCATCGCCAGTGTCATTGCCTGCGCTAGTCTGATCCTCGCCATCGGCCCCATAAACGCCCACAAGTGCCTAATTTGTTTTAATACAAAACGATGCTGCGGCAATGGCAATGGCAATGGAGCAACGAAGCACTGTGGCAGTGGAGTTTCATGTTACTTGCTTTCCGAGCAGAAATTTAATACAATTGACACAATTAATTTCCCCTGGGAGGCCAAGGATGAGGTGAAGCTACGAATGCCAGTGTCCTCGACTCGGACACTGCAGACATGGCAAGCGGATGTGGTTGCTCTCGACTTAATAAGTAGGCTGCCATTGACAACAACAACAATAGCAACAACCTAATCAATAATACGCGTCTTAATTACGCGCCTCGACAGCTTGCCGAAATTGTCGGGGACTGGACTGAACTGGACTGGACTGGACTGGCTAACCACAGCAATGTCTACTAGGTTATGGTTAATAAATTTCAATGTTCTATGTGGACTGTGGACTGCATAAGTAAATACGTATGCGGATGCTCGACACACATGCGCTGCAGTGGACACCTAATCCGACACTCGATTAATTAATAAATCTGATTCACAGCGGATGGTCAGTGGTGTCAGTGAGGGGAAACCAATTTGGCATTCAAACTCTCTTTTGTGGCTGAAATTCAATCAAAATCTCTGTCATTTAGCCATTATGTGGCCTCTTAAAGCGAATAATGTATTTAATTCCTTGCTGGCTGGCTGGTTGGTCTCAATGGCAGTTGTTTCAGTTCGTTTCCCCCGTCAGCAGCGACATTGACATTTGCCAATGCTAAAAAACTTATCTTTCAAGTTTCCACAGTGGAAGGTGATAATTTCCACACTTTCACACACAGGGGGAGAGGGTCAAAGTCAAATGTCGGAGTTCCAGCCTAAGCTTAAGCTGAATGCCACTCGAATTGAAGCTAAGGGGATGGGCGTGGCGTGCAGCGTGCAGGGGGCGTATGTAAGTAGTTGAGCATTCGTATTTGCTTTTCACACGCCACCATTGGATCGTAGGCAAGATGATGACGTTGTGGGGGGGGGCTTGACACCCCAGGCAAATGCACAGAGCCGCCATGGCCCTATCACTGTGCTCAGCCCCAGCTAAGCAGTGCGATAAGCAGAAGAAAGCAGGAGTCGCATCGAGTCGAGTTGAGTTGAATGTAGTTGCGCTCGGACTGGGCATGATGGAATGGCAGATGGCAGATGGTAGAGTTGAAGGCAGCCAGCCAGCCAGTCAGCTGTGGGTTGGGCAAAAACAAACGTAAGTTGAATCTAGTGACAGTGACAAAAGCCGTTGCCGTTGCTGTTGCTGTTGCCGTTGCCGTTGCCAGAGTCTGCGTTTGCAGGCGGGACTTTCGTCATTGCCAGCCACCATGCGCCCGCGCCAACGCACGGATTAAGTTCGAAATGCATAAAACTCTTTGAGAAGTTCTCAAATAATTGACATTTATCTCGTGCAAACAGCAGTCGAAAGTCAAGTTGAAAGAGAATAAATGAAGGTTCCGAAAGCGCACACGGTACGTTCGGTAAGGGCGAGTGGGTGGACCCCCACCCACCCACCCATCAGACTGTGTGTGTGAGCCTGGGCATCGATGAAGATGCGGATGAGACTAAGGCTTTGGCATACAGACGGCAATGGGCAGGCGCATAGGGGCAGTCAAGCGAATTATTTGCCCCCCCCCCTGCCAAACAAAGCTGCTCGCTGACTCACCAGCTCACCAGTCTCACTGCCTCACAGTCTCACAGCCTCACAAACTCTGAAGGATAAATGCAAATGTAATAAAGGCATCGCAATTCGTGACATTAAAAGCGATAACCCATGCCGGATGCATGGCAGTGTGAGTGTGAGTGTGAGGCACAAAAATGGTGGCACAGCAAGGCAGCAGCCCTTAGCTGAGGGCTAAATGCTGGCGATGCTGCTGCCACAGCTCCTTTCACTGACTCACTGACTGACTGAACGGAATGGCAAATGCCAAATTCTATGTGCAGGCGACTCAACACTCAGGCAAAAGGTCACCAAAGAAAAAATTGTTTAACCCCCCCAAATGTGAGTTGAAAGCTTCTTCTAACTGATTTGCTAGGCATTTCACTTTGCTCACCTATTAAAATGAACAATTTTCTACTCAATTCCATTGGCTTTTCTCCCAGTGTAGCCCCTGTGAATGGGAATGTGAATGGTAAACCAACAACGAGACAACTAGGACGACCATGAGGATGGCTGTAAATTATTATGTTAAGGAAGTGCTAGTTAATCGTCTAAGCCTTTTAAACACTCCAAATCGCATTATGTTACAGATGTGTAACATTCCACCGCTCCCCCCCTCCATGCCACACCAGTTCACACACAGTGTTTGCCTGCCACTGTGTGTCTCTGTGTGTCTCTGTGTCTCTGGCAGGCAGTGCGACCGTGTATGTCTGTCTGTGCTGAGTGCAAGCAGGAAACGGAAATGCGCAGCCATACGTAGTGTGAATTATCGTGGCAAAACACCGAATCCAGCTGAGCAACACATTCCAGCTCCTCACCCAGCCCAGAACAGCCCAACTAGAACAATTTTGAATGTTGGTAACCAGAAATAGAGAAAAAAAAAAAAAAACAAAAAAAGAGCGGAAAGAAAACAACTGAAAAAGGTCACCATGGCCACCAAATCAAAACAGAGCCACGGGGCTGACTGGCTGACTGGTGAGCTGACTGGTGAGCTGACTGGCTGACTGGTTGACTCGGCAAATGCAAATTGCAAAACGCATTCTTTAGTTGGCTTTTTGTGTCTTATTGAAAAATTCCATTGAAAGGATTCGTTGTGCTGGAAAATGGCGCAAAATGAGAAAATTACTTATCATAGTTTCGCAATGTTGCAGCTGCTCTGCTGCTCTGCTGCTCTGCTGCTGTGCTGCTGTGCTGCTCTTAAAAGCCCTGAAAGCGCGAAACAAAGACGCACACAGTGGCACACAGCCATAGACACTGGGAGGCAGGCAGGATGCAGCAGAGATGCAGATACAGACCCGGCTGTCTGGCCGAAAGGAAAACAAATAGCCATAAACCGAGTTGGAAAACGCTTTGGCTGAAATGTTGGCTAAAAATGATCACAAAACTCTACGCCACACCACAGCACACCACAGCAGACCAGAGCACACGTTGTGCGGTTTAATTCTGCGGCTTTAGCCGATGCCAATACATAATGATGAACCATAAAGAGCCAAAGATAAAGCTGATGAATGGGGGGGTTAATGCATAAAGGATTAATGTGAATATTTCTAATTAAAAAGGACTTTAGCAGGCACATTAACGACAAGGCAGACACATAAAAACTGTTTACATATGGAGTCCGGAGTCCTGAGTCCTGACCAACCAGCACACCAACGTACGTTGTACGTGTTTTAGCCAAATTTTAGTGGCAATAAATTACTCCAAGCTGCACCCACTTGACTAACCTACATTGTATCTGTCCAGGCTGTTGAACAGCAACAGCACAAGAGCGATAAAGAGAGAGAGAAAGAGAAAGAAAAAACCCAAAAAAGTGAGAAGAAAGTCCAAGGAAAGGCAAACCTAATGGTTCTCACCTGCATTATTAAATGACGCTGATCATAAGGGGCCCCAGAGCCAACCAACCAATTCCTTTTGCCATTTATCGTCGTCCTCAGCTCACTCGGTTGCCGTGTTTCATGTACCCCAGTCTAGGTCCAGTGTAAATCAGTTGCATACATATGTAATGCGCTGTCACACCGACCCCCACACACACTCGGCCACACACTCTACCTACAGCACCAGGCAACTCCTGCATACAGTTTCGTTCCAGCTTTAGCCTTTGCGAATCTGTAAGGCAAAATGTAATTAGTTCTAGAAAATGTTTCAAAAAAAAGCCAGAAAAAAAGCCAAAAAAAGTCTACAAAAATCTACACACCCAAGTGCCTGCCTGCCTGCCTGGCTTGGTTGAAAATTCAATCCTTTAAAGGAGTTTGGGGGATGGGGGAATAAAACTATTTAAACCTTTTGTCAAAGGATGCACAGTAACTTTGATCTGCCATATTGTATAGTAAAAAGCAAGGATTAATAATGAGCTGGAGCTGAAGCTGGAGCTCGAGCTGGAGGGAATATAAATTAGTTTGACAATCTTGAGTTGCAAAGCAATACACTCAAAGAAATCGCTATGAACTCTTGATAATCATTTGCTTACCCGGGATCTAAAGATTCCCCCCCAAAAACTTTAATTACTTTAGACTCGTTAGAGAGGTCACAATGGCTGTGCTGCTCAGGCTGCATACAGTGATACAGTGTGGTGGCTCCATGCTAACCAAATTCTCTAGTCATCTGGGGCAGCTGGGCGGCATTTGTAAAGTCAAGTCGCCATAACACATGCAGGATATTTATTTAGTCCACTGCCCAGTCGAGTAGCCCACTGGATGGATGGTGTGTTGCTTGGGTCAAGGGTCTGTGGACTGTGTGGACTGTGGCTCTGGGCATTTGGAGCACTGGTTTAGCCCTTACCCAGCCCCTACCCAGCCCAGCCAGTTTGGCCAAATGTACTCATGAGTCATAACTTATGACACTTTATTATGGCCGCTTGGCTGCAAAATTTAAATTATTTCATGTAAATTTAAAACGTATGTGTGTGTGGATGCCAGGTGTAACGGCTTTGGCTCCGGTCTGGCTCCGGTTTGGCTTTAGCCCTACCAGTGACTCCACCCTTCACATTTCTCTTCATCTCTCTCTCTGCCATGTCCATATCCATGTCCATGTTCATGTCCAGTTTGTCTAAAATATTCGGATCGCATGCTGTCTGCTAATTTTGTCCTTAATGTGTGTAGAGCTTGAAGCTTCTATACAGTGCGGGGGGGAGGGGGGGAAACTTTCGTTTACCGTTGCCACTCAAAAGGTGTGGGCAACACAAAAAAAAAAAACAGAAAAAAGAACGAAGCAAAGCATTAGGGTAAAGGTAAAGAGCAGAGACGGACGGGGTTTTCCATTTGGGAATTTTATTTTTATAGCCCTTTTAATTTCGCACGAAACCACATTGTTGGCTCCGCATTTGGCTGTTGACCCACTGGCCCTGACACCGCCCTGACTCCCTTGTTGTTACAGTAAAGTGTATTCGCCTGTCCACCGTCTCCGTCCACCCGACCGACCACCACCGGTAATGGAAAGTGCAATGATAGTGATAAAATACACGGATTAAAGATAAGAAACGTATTATGAATTAAATTTCCAGCTGCACACAGGTGTTTTCAAGGTTTCTTGGATACCATTTGGCTTGATTTAATCGCCCATCAGAGATTTCTTTGCAGCCACAGTTCACTGTAGTTTAATGCGAGTCTCCTTACAGAGAAAATGAAAGAAAATAAACATTAGCAATAGGGAAAAGCAATTGGCCATCTTGTCGATGCCTTGATACCATTTATTTGTCAGATTTTCCTTGGCAACTCCATATAAATTCGATGCTTTGCAAACCCTCTGACAAGTCAACATGCCGCCTTCACTGTCAAGGGTATAAAAATACCCATAAATAGCAAGAAGAAAGTGAATAAATCGTCTTATAAAGTGCATTTCAGCTGGCCAACATTTCCAATTACCAATTACCAACTGCCAATTGCCAATTATCAATTTCCACCGCATCTTGGGCATCTCGAGCAGCAGCAGCACCAGGAGCCAGATGATGGACTTGAGCACTCCAGCCACTTTAGCCCACTTCAGCCCACTTCGGCCACTTAAGACACATTACGACTAGACCACAAATATGCCGAGGCGACAACAACAAACGTTGTGGCTCAGTGGCTGGCTGGCAGAGATTTGTTGGGCGGCTGCTAAGGCAAAAGTTGCCGCCGCATAATGGCAGCTCTGGTTACATCAACGGGCGTCGATGATGATGATTATGATAAGCTTTTAGGCCATTTGGTAAAGTTGCCCAGAAGTTGGTCTAAAACTGAAAAGGCAAAGCCAGCAAATTAACAATTGTAAAAAGGACGATAGGATATCATCATCATAGCCATCGCCATCATCATCATCATTAAAGCGAGACGCTGCCATCTGCATAGGTTGGAGTTGGCTTCAATGTCATGTCCTATGACTTGAAATTAACTTTAAGGGTTCGAAACGTCCCGAAACGTATATTAATCCTAATGAAAGGACATGCGGAAAGGTAGCAACTGTATAATTCCCTTTAGAGCAGCATCAAAACGGGTTTTCTCAGCTCAATCAAGAGCTGCCCATATAAGTAGGCAATGGTTTTTGTTGTTCAAGTTATTCAATCCATATTGACACCCACACAGAGAATATTTTAATGTGATATCGAGAGGCATGTAAAGCCCCCTAAGGCTAGGCAAAGACCAACTAAAAAGTACGCAGCTTTTGCCTGAGGCTTAATGGTGGGTTTTAGGCGGCTGCTGACTGACACTTTCAGTGCAATTCAAGTACGACGCTGTGGTGCCAAGTACCGTTAGAGTGTTTTTGCTTGATTTTATATTGTTGTCGAAACGGCAACAGCAACAGCAACAACAATAGCAGCAAAGACAGACAAACAAACAACGGCCACAAGGAGAAGGAGGCGTCTCAGCCTCATCTAAGCATCAAATAAGCTGGCTAAAGCAGCTTCTCTGTGTGTGTGTGTGGGAGGGGAAGGGGGAGGGTCTCTCTCTCAAAGGGGGCCTATTTTTCAACTCTTGACGCTCTAATTTATTTATTTTTTCGCACCTTTTGTTTTTGTTATAAGCTGCAAAGTGGATGCGGGTGGCTGACTGACTGGCTGGCTGGCTGGGGGGAGGGAGGCATGTGGTATGGATGGTGTGAGGCGGGCAAATGGTTGTGAGTTGTTTAGGGTTTTTATTTTTTGTTGTTGTTGTATTTTGTTGTTGTTTTTTTTTTGCGTTTTGGGTGGAAGGACAAAGATGTTGACGTTTTAATGACCCATTTTTCTTGCTTCCTCTCGTGCCGAGAATCTGAGTAATTAACAAAGTGAAACAAGAGCCTTTACTTCAGCTCGTGCCCAGTACCCCGCCAGCACCCCGCCAGCACAGCCACAGCCGCAGTACAAAATCTAAATGCCAACCCACCAGGCACGCAGCTAGGCAGTCAGGCAGGCAGTCAGGCGGGCAAGTGGGCAGGCAAGAAGCAAGCGAACAGACAACCAGGCAGGTAGGTGGGCAGGTGGGTAGGTGGGCAGGTGGGGTGGCGGGCAATGTGCGAATTCAAATAACAAACAACACCTTCGCCCAGTTTGCCCACCATGTGTGTGTGTGTGTGGATGGATATGGATGTGAAGAGGTAAACCCAGTGCCCGCCATGTCTGTCCACACACACACACACATCCACACACACATGCATACATGCATGCATGCATAGAAACATCTGCCTGTGTAAAGAGCTATGCACATAGACCGGCTTAATGCCCTTCTCCAAGCTAAAGACGTAAAGTCTGTCTGTCTGCTCCTTGGTATCGTCCGCTTTCGCCTCTCTTTGCCTTTGTCTTGACACCTTTGCGACAAGTCCTCGCTGCAGGCTGAGGCTGGAGAGTGGAGTGGAGAGTGGAGTGGAGAGTGGAGTGGAGACATAACGTGTCACGTACTTAATCGGACCAACCGAAAATCCGCTTCAGCATGTTTATACGCCTCATTGAGGCTGAAGGGTATTGCGGATGTCATCAAGGCGGCACTTGCCGCCAAACAAAACAGCAGAGACGGCAACACACAAACACACACAAACACACACACACACACAAGCAGCAGCAGAGAGCCTAACATGCATATGTAAGTCGTTTAGCTGGGCTCTGCTGCTGCTGCTGTTGCCGTCACTGTTGCTGCTGTTGTTGCTGCTGTTGTTGTTGTTGCTTTTGTTTGGTGTATTCCTTTCACTCAAAGTGACTCGAGTGTCGCTTTTTTATTTTCGACGCATCATTATTTCTGAATTTACTGGCGCACACGACAGTCTCGGCCTCGGCCTGGGCGACTGTGACTGCAACTGCAACTGTAGCAACTGTAGCTGCTGTAGCTGTAACTGTGACTGCGATGACAAGACGTTGTCGGTAGCGTTTGTTACTCTACACAAACACACACACACACACACACACACAGACACACTGACACACACCTGCATAGCATATGCCTAGAGACCCTATAAACATTTTCTGTGTTTTTTTTGTTTTTGGTTTGCGCTGCGCTCATCAGTCCAGCTCAGCTCAGCTCAGCCGGCGTTGAATAAATTATTCAAAGTGAATTCAAAAAATGTTTGCAGGATGACAGTTTACACTGCACGTGAGTGTATCGCATCGAGTTTAGTCGCCATTCAAGCTGCCCACTTTTACGCCTTTGCTTTTGCCTCCGCCTCTGCCTCTGCCTCTGCCATTGCAGGCAGCATCACGTGTTCCACTGTCATTATTTTGCCTGGGGCTTGGGGGGGCGGGGGGCTCCCATTTATACATCCAGATATGCAAATGCAACTGCCACTGCCACTGCAACTGCAACTGCAACTGCGAATGCATAGAAATGTTCAGAGACATGTTAAAGGCTCCGCTTGTTGGGCCCAACCAATTGGTGTCTCTTTAAGGTTGCTGGCAAGTCAGTGTCCTGCCCGAGTGGCACAGGACAAAGGCACAGGAAAGTACCTATTAGATTAAAGCCAGGCCTGTCATTTCCTCCTGGGTCAATCTCTCCTCCTGGTGGGTTAAAGTGTTTCACCTGCCAGGCAATTTGAATAAAAATTTTTGACATTTTTGCTGTTGTGTGTGTGGGTGGGTGGGTCGGTGGGTGTGTCAGGCCTGATTCCATTGGCAGCGCCTTCAATTGTCTCCAATTAAAGACAACAAAGGGCCGAGTGGTGGGCACCAGTAGGCAACAGCTTATGGTTAAACCTCATTACTCATTACACTTGAGGCCAACAGATGCCGCTCGACGCCTCGCCTAGGCTAGCAAAACACTTTGTGGCTTTATATATGTGAAGATTTTTTCATTCTTTATTTCTTCTTCCTTTTTTTTCCTTTTTTCTTTGGTGTCTTAATCAGCAGATTGTAGCTTTGTGTGGCTTTGGGCCGTAGGGTGGATCCATGGACTCTCAACTCCAGTCGTTTGGCTGTTTGTCTGCCTGCCTGCCTGTGTGGCTGTGTGTGTGTGTGGCTGTGTGTGGTTGTGTGCCAGCCACTTGTTAGAAGCGGCGACATCAATTTATTTGAAAGTCTAAACGGTTTATCCAGCACAGGTGCCACATTTGCCGCCAGCAAGCGGCGTCCACAAGCCCAAGCAGCCCAGCCCAGCCCAGCCCAGTCAGGTCGTCATTGTACATTCGACTTTAATGGCCATAGAGACGGCACACGGGAGACGACAACAGCGGGCATCATGATGCCAATTTGTGACTGCGTCTCGCTGGCTGCCTTGACTGCCTTGTTGGCTGCCTGGCTGTTTGGCTGCCTGGCATTGTATCTTCAAAAATTCCAACTCCTGCTGGCAATCGTGGATGCGAATAAATATTTTCCTTGCTGGCAATAAATTGGCACCGCTGTCTTCTTCCCTCCCTCTCTCTCTCTCTCTCTCTGTGTGTGTTTGTGCGTGGCTAAGTAAGACATTACCAAGTCGCATCTACATCAAACTCCAAGGCTGAGACTGACGCTGAGGCTGAGGCTGCCGCTGAGGCTGCGACCTCATGCCTAGGTAGTCTGTCTGCCTTGGCTTCACCTCATTATCCCAGATCCTTGACTTGTCATTCGCGACGTATTTGTTAGTCGCCGTTTGGCTGCCAACTTTTGCATAACATTTTATGCGCCTAAATTGAAGAGGGTTAAGGACCTTCACGCCCCACACCATCCTCACTTGACTGTCTGCCTTCCTGCCTGCTATGTTGGGTTGGCAGGCCGCCTCCTGCAATTGAATTGGATTAGCTTAGATCAGCTTTTGGAATCAGGACGAGAATCAGCTTAGATCACGGCTTACATTCCTTCACTTAGGCAGTTATGTACACACAGATAACTGCCTCCTTGCCTTGGCTGCAATTGAAAATACTTTAAAGTGGAATAAATTACAGAAAGCGCAGGCACAATGTCATTAGCTTAGACCACATCCACTGCCTGCTACCTCCTGCCTGCCTGCTTCTGTCTATAAAAACCATAAATTACGAAATCAGCCCTTAACTTCTTGGGGCCCCCAAATGGGGAGAATGGGAAGCAACAAAAGCAGAAAGAAAACATAAAAACAACATGCATAAATAAATAAACCAATAAAGTGTATAATAAAGTACAGCAGGCCGCCTACACACTTTTCCATTTCCAATTATCAATTTTACAGTGACGAGCAGCTCCACTTAAGGCAGACACATTGCGGCTGAACGGGGGGGGGGCCACAGAGATGCCTGTTCGGTTGGGTCTTTGAGATTTCTCAGCTCAGGTCACATGATAAGGATTTTTCTTCCTCAGAGGCCTCTACTTTGTAAAGTTGTTTGATGTTGGCCTGGATGTGGCTGCTGATAAGATGTCAGCATCATCAGCAGCAGCAGCAGCATTGCCAGTCGTAATTAATTCCCTGTTGATCGTTGTGACTTGAAGGCAGCAGCAGCTGTTTCACTCAGATGACTTATCTTGACCTTTATTAAATGGCTGCCCCCATAAGTAGGCAATGATTTTTGTTGAAAACCTGTCTACCGATCCAATTGCTTTGCTGGCAATTAGACTTGCAATATCGCAGGGAGCTGGGATTGAAGCTGCAGTTTAAATTGTTTGCTTTTGGGCGTTAATGTTGGACCACAGAGAGGTGCCAGCAGCAGCAGTAGCAGCAGTAGTAGATGGCAGAGTAGCCAAGCCATGTCAATGACAGGCAGACAGACAGACAGACGGACAGAGTATAATGCAAAACAGGGAAAACAATTACAGTTAACTACAACTAAAAACAATTGTCTTTGGCTTTTTGTGTGTTGCAGAAAGTAAAGAGCAAAAAGCAAAGAAGGCAAAATGCCAGGCAGCACTGAGCCAGACCCGGACGGGGCCAGGCCAAGTCAGGAATTCAAGAGCCTAAGGTTGCAAAAAGCAAATGAATGTGGAGGGGGGAGGGAGGAAGAGTGCCCAACCAGTGTCTGTCAGCCAAAGACACTTGTGTGTGTGTGTGTGTGTGTGTGGCCATGGCATGATACTGACTGTGATTCTCCTCTGACTGTGTGGCTCCGACTCTCGTTCTGTGCTGTGCTGTGCTGTACTGTGCTGTGGAGTTGAAGTCACAGCCGGGGCAATTAAAATGTCGTTGTCACTTTAATGGCTGGCAGTGATGTGTTTGTGTTGGAGCCAGGAAGCCAGGGAGCCAGGGAGCCATTGGGGCGTGGGGGATTATTGGACAGGAGGGGGACAGGCGGAATGCCTCGGCAATGGCAACATTTTGAGTAAGAATCCATGGTTGGTTGGGCTGCTTGGATGGGTGGCTAGATGGCTGGGTGGTTGGGCTTAATGAGTGTAGGGCAAACGGACAAAGGAGGACGCAAAAGGACGCAGGTCAGACTGGGCCATTGCTGGTCATATATCTGCTGCAGCCAGCATTCAAAGTCAATTACGCTCTGGAGAAATGAAAGCATGAGTAGTTCCTGCTCCACCTCCAGCTCCAGCTCCTGCTGCTGCTGCTGCTTAACTGAAAATGAAAGATCAGCCTAAATTAAGTAATACGAAGGACTTAATAAGGAGCCATGAAGCCATTTGTCTACGCATTTGCAAAGGGGCAAACAGAACAGAACGAAACTCTCGATAAATTACTGTTGATAGAACCAGGAATTCACTGGCCAAAAGCCCCATCGAAATGGAACTTTAGTTTCCATAAAGCGTTTGCAGTTCATCCTCAATGGCCTTTAGCCATCGGTTATTACCGGAGGTTGCTGGGTGGCTTCGAATCTGTAAAGATTTCAGGGAATTGAGAAACCCAAAGGCTTTGACTTTTCCGTTGATTGCTGTCAAGCAAAGGGAAAACGAAATCAACTAAATGAAAATTAAGTTTTGTCCAAGCAGATTAGTTATGTGTGTTTCTGGGTTTCTTATAAATTAATAACGGAAAATTGGGAAAAACTCAAGTAAATTTTATCATTCGGAAACTGTAAAGTAGAGTTGAACGTTGTTTTACAAAATTTGATCGTTTCATTCACCCACCAACGCACCATGGCCAACAATATCTGTTGCAAGTGCAAGAAGCAAGTGGAGCCCCGTAGCATCCATGCCCTGGGCAGGACCTATTGTCCGGAGCACTTCACCTGTCTGGACTGTAAGCAACCGATTGCCGGCAACGCCTCGTTCAACGTTGTTAGGAACGAGCCCGTCTGTGGCCTTTGTTTTCGGAACAAGCATTGCTCGAGGTGTTTCGCCTGCGGTCTGTTCATAGAGCAACGCGCCATCATAGCAGTGGGAAGGAAATTTCACGAGAGATGTTTCTGCTGCACCAGTTGCCGCACCTCGTTGCTGGACACCACATTCTATGAAGTCAATGGTTATCTCTTCTGTAAGACGGACTTTCAGCAGCTCTTTGCCTCCCGCTGTGCGGGTTGCTCAAAGGTCATTGACCGGAACGCCATTGTCGCCCTCAATACTAAGTGGCACTCGGGTTGCTTTAAATGCCACCTATGCGACCAGGTAATAACGGGCGATGATTTTAACATACGAGAAGGCAAACCAGTTTGTCTCAAGTGTGCCGATGTCTGTCCACAATCAGATTCAGATCCAAATCCACAACCAGAACCAGAATCAGAACCAGATCCCGACAAGCCTGAGCCGAACCCTAAGCCCGTTAAGGCTGAAACCAACTGTTAGGTGCTCTCCAAGCTCTCCAGGCTCCCCAAGATCTTTTGTGAACCCAAACAGATATAAATCATCATCATTTAAATCATTTTTTAGTTTCAATTGTATTGGGGCAGGTGTAAAGGGCCCTTTAAGAGTTGCCAGAGTTGCCAGCCCTGCTGATTTTTAATTCCCCCTGGGCAAATAGAAATTTGCAAACTTGAACGTTTCACACAGATTTACCATCTAGAAAATTCTTAATTAGTTTTCCCAACGCTTTTCAAATGGATTTTGGTAAGCAAAGAAGGATTTTTCCCATTGTCCATTGCGGTTTTTCTATATTTGGCAAATGAAAAACTTGCAGATTGGTTGAGTCTTGATAAAGTTGGCAATTTCGTCATTGAGGCTCTGGTCTATCTAAACTATTTGACCTTCTCGTGGGTCGGCGGTCAGCTCATACGTCATGTCAATCAAAATCTTAACAATGAACCCCATGCAGATGAGGAGGAATATGATTCGGACTTTGAAACGGATGGCGAACTAGAGATCGACATAGACGAGGTTTTTATCTAACCAAAACACACACAAACACACACACACACACACGCACACATTTCCTGTGGCCAATAAACTGCATAGAGAAAACCACCTGGCAACCCTAATTTGCCATAAAAATGGTTCATGAACTCGGTTCATGCTGACAGCAACTAATGAACAACTAGCAACGAGCAGAGAGCAAAGGGTGTTGCCAGCCCAAAATAATTACACGATACCAAACAGCCAGCTGACTACGGTTGAGTAATCACCCAGCTAACTGTGGCGTTAGAAAAATAGGAAAAAAAAAACCAAAAATCCACTCAGCCTTGGTGGGTCAATAGTAATGGGTTGCGTGAACCGAGCCTACCAAGCTCCACCCCCCCATTGTTTTAGCGCGGAGTTGCGTAAGCAGAGATTGTGGCAAACCGATACGATGATTGCAGGTTACCAAAAGGCAATTGCTGATGGACCAATATTTGTTGCACGTGCCGGCGCCAAAAGTCAACAGCCAGCCAACGCAACTGGGTCAGGGAACGTGACTGGATTCGCACCACCTAGCATAGGGGGGAGGGGGGAGACGAGACACACACATACGTTGTGGTGGATTAAATCGACAAAATGCATTCCAGCCAGCCAGCCAGTCTAACGAACTAGATAAGCCCAAAGCTCAGCTGAACAAAACATAATTCCGATTACATAAAAGTTGAAAAATCCATAAAAAAAAAACGGGGGAAATTGAAGGAACATCAAGGCGGGCGGCGGGCGGCGGGTCATAAAGACATAATTTATCAAAATTATTTTCTCATCTTGCAGGGCGACAATTGTAGGCCTACGATGGTCCATGGTGGCCTATTAATATATGACGCCTCTTGGGCTGAGAGAAAAAAAACATGTAAAACGCATCAGGCGAAACATATGCATATGCGGGGGGCGGGGCGGGGGTGGGCGTAGAGGATTCGAGCTAAACATGGATGCTGTGTGGCGCTGTGTGTAAATAATAATGGCAAAATGCACAATATAAAAAACGTGTAAACCGAAATGAATAAAATTCAATTTACAGCTGAGGCCTGGCGCCTGGTGGCTGCCCTACAAAGCAATAGGCCAGGTAGGGGGTAGGGGGGTGGTAAATCGTCTGGGTCTAAAGGTTTCTCTGCCTAGGGGCTATATAAAAATTATGGGCTCCGCATTAATTTCAATAAATGCTGACGAGCATATAAATAAAACATCAAATTAAATGCGACACATGTAGGTAGGTAGGTGAGTCTCACACACACACACACACACACACACATGGGTAAGTGAGTGTTGCAGCATCTTTGTGGCTCCGTTTTATGGTCTCGCCAATTTGTCTTCATTCGGTTGGTAGAGTCAGAGTCGCCCTGTGGCCTGCTTTGCTACCATTTCGAGTGGCTGTTTGTTGTAATTATTTTGCCATAAAACTGTTGTCTACTTTAGGGCTGTAACTGTAAATGTTTTCCATCTTTAAAAAGTTGGCTAGTGGCTGCCTGGCTGGCTACAATGTATGAAAGATGTACAATGTTAGGTGGCGGTGGATGTCAATGACAATGGTTTTGACATTTATTTTCATTGCCACTCCAACTGGGACACCCTGCCATCCTCCCTGCCACCCTAGGACGCTATCTTTAGTGTTTATCCAAGTTTTACATCAGCATTAGCAGCGAACAACCGCTGGCAACCTCTGGCAGCCACATCATTTGTGATTAATGTCATAATTATGCTGACACAATGCAATTTATAACTTTATACGTTCACGTCTTCACTGACCCTTGGTCCTTCATCCATCCTGTCCACCTACAGCTACAGCTCTGGCTACAGCTCTGGTTATAACTGTGTAGCCGCCACCCTCTCTGTGTATTTAGCTGGCTTCATTGCAATCATCTAGGGCATATTAGCTAGGCCAATTCACTTGGCCTGCATCCATCTACCCATCTAGATCAGCTTGTTGACCCTGCCAATCATCGCTTCTCTCGTTTCCATATTTTATTTCCTCTCACTGTGATTACAGGGTATCTTACTGTAGTCGTTGTTGCACCAGCTTGCATATATCCACCCCCTGCCCTCCCCCCGTCTCGTTTCCTTTCTTTTGTGTGCCGTTCATTGTTTTTGTTTCATTTTAACAGCATTTTCGCCGCACTGAGCGGGCAACGGCAGCAGCAGCAAACATTTTACTGTCGAACAGTATAAAAAAAAAGTGGAAAAAAGAAAAGTGGAAAAAGAAAAAAAAAGTGTAAGTGGTTGGGGTGCATTTCAACGTTCAACAATTGCTGGCGAAAATTAATTATCAAATTTATTTTGCTGGCGACAAGCAGTGCGGAGTGCAGAGTGTGAAACGGCAGCAGGAGGGCAGGCGGGGAAGTGTGATGCGGTTGCCAAAACCACGAGTTCCTGATGAGCATGTCGGCGGAGGGCGTTGCGACGCAACGATTCGCTTGTGTCGCTCGTGAATATCCCTGGGTCCAGGGGTCGTCATCGTCGTGGGTCGTCTCTGTCGTCGTTTTTGTGCTTGCTGGTCAGTTGTGAAAGCTTTTATCCCCCCCCTCCCTACCACCCAGCCACCTTGGATGATAATGTACATAGAGAGGAGAGGAGTAAGCAGCTTATGGGGCCTGTGTGTGTGTGTGTGTGGAGGCTACAAATGGAGACAGACGATGGTGGCTGCCAGGCGATTTTTGTCGAATGAACTTATTAGGAGCTTTAATTGCTCTACGCTTTGTTTGTTGACCACAACGGTTACGAGTTTTTCCTCTAGTTTTGTCTGCAACGAACCAGGGTGACCAGGCGCAAAGGCAACTCGACTTGGGACTTTGCATGCAGGCAGTTGACTAAACGCTTGAGGCCTTCGGGTCAGGCCAAGGCAACCGCTCTCAGGAGAAAAGATTCGACAACTTTATCAACATTTTAGATTGCATAGAAGAGACTAAAGAACGTTCGTTGGTTACAGATCAGTGAAAACAGGAAATCAGATCTGAAAACTGATTTATTTTAACCTTTTCAACGTCCAAGTGGTCACAGTTAATTAAATTCCCACCTTTTGGGCTCCTCTAAGCTGACAATACAAAAACCGTAGCATACTTTTCAGTGCCCGCACTAATTGATCCCTTCAAGGTGGAGATTTTTGTTATTATGTGTTGTAATTAGAAATTTATTTCACATTTGAATAAGAATTGTTAATTTTCCTTTGCACTAAGGTTTAAACGTTTGTTTAGCTCATGTTTATGTGTGTGTGTGTGTGTGTGTGTGGGTGTGTAAGCATATGGACGTCCGTTGTGCGAACAACAACGGGAATTCGCGTTCCGTTCAACGAACCTTGAAATTCTCTTAACGTTCATATTTACGTGAGCTGTGCGATAAAAATCGGTTTTACCTTTTGCTCCTGCTCTGGCTGCTCCTGCTGCTCCTGCTGCTCTTGCTGGTGCTGCTGGTGCTGCAGGGCTGGCTCATCTGCTAATGGTATCACGATGATGATGATGATGAGGCAGGGACTAAACCCGAAAAAAAAAACAAAAAAAAAACACCAGAGCGGTGCCCATGTGCCCCGGGTGGTGGGTAGCAAGGAGCCAAGGAGCCAGGAGCCGGTAACGGGTCCTGACACTGACGCTGGCGCTTTCGCTCGGTTGGCGACCGCGCCAGGAACCATTTGCAGGTTAATTTCGTGCTATTTAGTTCGCATTACGTAAATTTTCGCTTAATTTTGAAATTCTGCCAGTTGTGCCACCCAACCATCCCTCTCCCTCTCCCTCGATGCCTCACTGCCTCACTTCCATCCAAGGTTTGAGTTGTTTGGGCGTTTGGCCCAGGCCCAGGCAGCGGCAGCCACCGTGTCCGTGGCCATTTGTCGAGCGAAATGCGGGAATATCAAAATAAACATACAATTTTATTATCATGTCGTTGGCAAAAGCCGTAGCAAAAGTCTCTGCGTCATTTTGTTGCTGCTGCCGTTGCTCCAACCAAGAGAGCCAACGAGTCAGCCCAACACACCCACATACGTTAACGGTTCCATCTGTCTGTCTGTCTATGTAGGCGGTGATAATGAGCCTGGGATACTGGTGCTTACGCCCTCTGGTCTCTGGTCTCCTGGACCTTGGTCCCAGGTTCTTGGTCCTTCCAGCCAGTTAACCACCCAGCTATCCACCTACCTATCCACCTACCTGCCTGCCTGCCTACGTAGTTAATTAAAACGGTTTGAATATTATTTGCACGATTTGTATTTACTTTCACACGAAAGCACAACAGTATAGCGGCGGCTGCCGCCCAGGAACCCAGGAACCCAAGCACCACCAAGGCCAACGCCATCAACAGCAGCTGGAATCTACGGAGAAGAAAAAACCCAAATGAAAAGCGAAAAAAGTAAAAGAGAAAACGCAGCAATTTTATATGCTGGGATACGGATTTTGCAACGATTACCGAGTCCAAGACCCAAAGCCAGACAACTTAATGGAGCCGCATAGCCAGACGCCTTATAGCCGGACAATGAACAGAGCTCAAGTCAACAGCAAACACGGAATGCAGAGGCAGCCAGGCAGCCAGGCAGCCAGTCAGCCAGTCAGACTCTAAATACCTCAAACCCGGTAAACTAAAAAGCAATTAGATATCCATGCAGCTCAAATATTCATTTGGGGGCTCCAAACTGGGGAAACTGGGAAGCTGGGAATGAGACTGCCAGGGAGCACATTTCGTACAAATTGGAACAGATTAGATACGTGTAATCAAAATCTACCAAAGCACACACACACTGACAATACAAAAAAAAAAAGAGAGAAAATCAAAAGACAAAAATTCACCTGAGATGTGTGTGTGTCGAAGTCTCTATGCTCTGACAGGCAAAGTTGCCTCCTTTGATCTCTTGATCGAAGCTCCCTGTTGTTGGGAGACTTTTCCCTGCTCTATTTAAGTTATGTGACCCGCTTATGGAAAGTGTATTTAAGAGAAAACTAAACTTGCCAAATAGAATAAGAAAATGCTTAAAACAACAAACCAGAAAGAGATAGAGAGAGAGAGAGAGAGAGAGAGCAAAACGAATATTCTATGGCCATATAATAGGCATATGACAGTCTCTTCCTCTGTGTGTGTGCGTGTGTGTGTGTGTGTGTTAGGCAATCAGGTATGAATACATAAACCAATTAGTATAGAGCAATTAAATCCATAATTTGCAATCCACCCCGTGCAGTGAACGTGTTTATACAACTTGGATCTGTGGAAAGAAAGAAAGAAACTTGCAGATGAGTTTTTACCACCGCAGGGATATGAAAAAAACCCTTCTGGATCGGCCAGAACCTCATTGAATTACCTATTCAGAGCTGAGAGAAACTGTATCAATTAATTTCGACCCACAAGTTCCCTGGGCAACCACACGCCTCCCACACACACACACCTCCCAGAGGCAATTTGTTATGATAAACAAGGCTGGAAGGCAACCATTTTAAATTATCTCCCCGAAGAGGATCTTTGCCGCCTGCTAATAACTCGCAATCTCATTAGATGCAAGGAATGACTTGGAGGTCCTTAAGACCCTAAGAAAGAAACATTTATCAGCCTGTAAGGATGTGAAGATGTATTGTGTTATTCTGGGCTTCATTCACACTAACAAGGGGGGTGGGAGCAGCAGCCACAACCTTGTCTCTTGCCTATTCGTACGAGGCGACTTAAAATTAATCTAATTTACGGCCTAATAAAATCGAAAATGCGACACAAAGTTACGGGCTAATCTAATTGTAAGAGCAATGCACACACACACACACACACGCACACACACACACACGGGCGCGCACACATAGTGCAAACGGAAACGGAAACCAAAAACGGTAGCCGAACATTAGTTGAAAAGCTGAGAAGCCAAAACCAAGAGCTGCCGCTGCCGCTGCCTCTGCCGCTGTAACTGAAACTGTAACCAGCAGCAGGGGCAGCTGCAGGGGCAGCAGGAGGAGCAGAAGGAGGGCAGCAAGCAAGGTAAACCCATTGCCAGTAAGAGCCTGGGCGTGCGTTGAATACGATCGTAAAAGGTAGAAGCCAAGTCAAGCCAAGCTTTTTACGACTTGCCAGTAAGTGAGGCGGTGAACCATGGATAGAGAGAGAGAGAGAGAGAGGAACATGCGTGCCTCGTGCCGACTGTCGGCCATGTATGGTGGTGGCATAAAGGTGGCAAAACAATCGCAATGGCAGTGGCCAAATTTCCTGCAATTTTATTTCTTTTCAATGGTTGTGTGGCGAGAAGCCAGGGAAGCCAGGGAAGCTGTAGAGGCAACGGTGTGTGCTGATGTTGCTGCTGTTGCTGCTGTTGCTGTTGCTGCTCATCTCCTTGTGGATAGCAATTGCTGGATTCGTTGGATGAACGGTGTACGGTGTAGGGTGTGCGGTGGCACCTTCACAGATTTTTATTCGTTTTTATTCCATGTGAAGCTTTTATTGTCAACGTTGCACCTGCCTGGCTGGCTGCCCCTTACCAGGCCAACTCAGTTTGCTTTACCTGTGCGTCTGTGTGTCTGCGTGTGTGGTCAAGTGGCAAAACCGCAAAAAATACAAACAACACACAAAACACAACAAAACAAACCACCCCCCTTCTCCCTTCCTCGAAAAAAAGAGCCGAAAATGGCAACTGAAAGCAGCAGCAACAGCAACAGCAGCAAAAGCAAAACCTTTGCACTATAAAAGTGATTCCCAGAGCAGAGTGTAACGGTTACAGCAACAGGGGGCATTCGGGCATATGAGAATACAATTTGAAGTGAAAGTGCTGGGCCAACTGGGCCAAGCCGACTGCTCAACACACTCTAAATGGCAGGCAACAGCAAAGCCAGAGCTACGAAGACATTGAAATGCCTTGGTTAACAGCTTGGCTATCCAGTTTCCTTTAAAGGGTATCTGTGGAAAAATAAAAAGAAGAAGCAGCAGCAGCAGCAGAGAAAGATGAAGCAGAAAAGCAGGCAACATTTATTGTGTCGCACGCATTTTGACGGCCATAAAAATTTCGCCAAGATTATTTGCCGCTTTGGCATTTAGTGGTCGTAAAATATTTAGTTGGCCTCAATGGCGGCAGGCAGAGGGAGGGGCCACGACCCCCAAGACACTGCCAAACCACCCCGCCCCACCCCCCTCGAACACAAACAAACGACAAAACGTAACGCGCAACCATTGAAAAGGGAATGCAGGGGGGAGAGCGAAAGCGCCAGAGTATTCATAAAAAGTAAATAAAAATTGCTTCAATTGCTTAATCCAGGCATTTAAATGATTTGCTTTCAGCCCTCATTGCTCATTGCTCATCGCTCATCGCTCATCACTCATCGTTCGGTGTTGGGTGTTCGGTGTTCGGCATTGTCGCCATCGTCCAAGCGATTTGGAAAACCCATCGACTCATTTAGGGAATTGATGATGCGAATGGAAATAATCATACGAAAGCCAATGGACTGAACTCGAATAGATTGGATTGTGGTTTCTTCTGCTTTCCACCCACAGCGGTTAATGAATCCGAAGCGCTCATAAGTATGCAATAGATTTGCACGCCGCTGAGTGACCACATGACTTCAATACAATTGAAATTGGCCAAAGAAAAACTCTTTCAACTCGAACTTAATTACAAATAAAAATTCACTTGAAACACAAACTGAATCCCCAGAATCCCCTGACCGACCAGACTACACGGATGTTTGATGGCTGGTTTTTTTGGCCGTCATCTTGGCCCTGATGGCCCCTGACTAGAGTCATCTCCGGCCACATAATACTCATCAGCTATTGCAGCAGCGGCAGCGGCGACTGTCAAACAATTTTCCACATTTGTGCCATTGGCGCTTGCATTTGGCAATCAATAATCGTTTTGTTCGCATGCTGCGTGCTGTTGCACGGCACCTGTATGCAGCGCTTGTCGCCGCTGATGCTGCTGCTGCTGCTGCTGCTGTTGCTGTTGCTGCTCTGGCACCTTGGTGGCCTATTGGCGCCCCAAACGGCGTGTCCTGACCTCGACACGTTTCATTTCTCTGCAAGGAATTCGATTTTCTTAGCAAAACATGATGCCAAAAGGCTCTGGACGTGCTGCTTACACATTACACTGCAGACTGTACCTGCTGTATGCTGCCTTGGACTCTGCTTGACACTCGGCAGTTGGCAGTCGGCACTCCACTCCATTGCATTTGGCATATTGAATCAGCAAGGAAGCAAGGAAGCAAGCAAGCAAGCATTGCTACCTTTGGGGCGGTGAATGCAATCGAAATGAAACAACAACCGGTGGCATCAAGGAAGTAAAGGAAGTGAAGGAAGTGCGAAGGGGTCACACAGTCAAGGCAAAGGATCTCAGGCAGGCAAGGCAAAGCCAAATAAGAAAAGCGGGTCACACTCGCAGGCGTTCTCACACCGAATTGCGTATACGACGCGTGTGCTGGCAATGGCAACGGGAATGTCTTGTTCTTTTTCTTTCTTTCCTTCGTTCGTTTGCTCATTTCGGTTGCTTCCTTCGATGGTTGCAAGTAAGCCAGAGTCCCAGCCCCGAAACTGGAGACCCAAAGTGCACGTCCCCCCCCCAACCCCGCCCCACGCCCCGCCTAGCAAGTCAAGTCAAGCATGGCCCGGGGACAGCACTTGCGGGAATATAATAAAATTTTATGTCTGGTTAGGAGCCGTTAGCACATTTGGTGTCGTTTTGAGCGACAAACAAAATTAATGCGCAAAAATTTCACATTTATGCAAAAATTTTTCGTATGCGGATGCCGATTGGATGCCCTGCTGATGGCGATGGCGATGTCGATGGTTGGCGATGCCTGGCGATGGCAAAACGTGTCTCCATCCTCCATGTTGGCAAAGTTATTGTTGCCATTGCTGTTGTCGCTGTCGCTGTTGTTGGTTTTTAGTGTTTGCGTTGCTGGCATCGCTGGCTTCGATGCCGAAAGCCGAAAGCCGTTATGCCCATAATGTCCACTAAATGAAAGAGTTGTCGTCATTTCCAATGTATCCATGTATCCATGTGTCCATGTGTCCATGTGTCTATATTTGCCATTGCCCTCTGCCTTCTGTCCTCTGTCCTGTCCGACTGTCCCTCTGTCTGTTTGTATTGTTCCCGCATGTCTCGAATGGCATTTCAAAGTCCCCGTCGTGCCGCCAGTATTTGTCTTGGCTTTTGCCGCTGCTGCTGCTGTCTGTGTTGTGTCTTCAATATCGCTCTGTTCCTCCGTCTCCGTCTTCGTCTCCGTTTCTATCTCTTTCCCTGCCAAATCTAGGGTCCATTAAACTGACAAAGATGTTTGTTCTTTCGGTTAAAGGGGGTGAGCGACGGCAGCTTCATGTGTTTTTGTTTTTGTTTCTGTTTTTCCCTTTCTGTGTTTTTTTTGAAAACTGTTTGTTTGCTGTTTGCTGCATTCACTTAAAGCGTTGATGCGAACAAATTTGATGGTCAATTAGGGCGATGGTTTCTCTTACTTTGCTTTGCCCCATGGAGTTGCTGAGTTGAGTTTGACTTGGAGTCTTGGTAGCAAACTAAATACTCATTCCATTAGCCACGGATCGTTGGGCATTAAAACAATTTAAGCAGCCTTGTTGAATAGAGAGAAACAAACACTTGAAATCCTTGGCATCGTCGTCTCTCACTTTGGTTAGAGTATAGGCGACGCCCTGATCCTTACCGAGGACACAGAGACAGGGTATCCATTTCTCATTGCTCAGCTCGATGGGCCACAATGGGAACTGCAAGTGCAACTGCTGCTTTGACATATCTGACAGCAAACTCATTTGGAGCCGCCACAGGAGTTGCTCTCCCTCTCTCTCCCTCTCTCTCTCTTGCGATTTATTGAGCAATGATGTGTGTGTGTGTGTGTCGTGCTTTTTATTTTGCCTGCCCAGGCCCGTAGGCTTGTCTTCAACTTCTCAGCTTCAGCTGCAGCTGCAACTGCAGTTTCAGCTTTTACACTTCACTGCATCGTAGAGGGACGAGTGTAAGTGGAAAATGCAACTGCAAGGATTGAGACTGCAACTTGAATGCAACATTAGCGGATGCTGAGCATGCTGGTGACGACACATCTCATCGCCTCTCTATCTCTGTCTCTGTCTCTCTCTCTCTCTCTGTGGCTGATGGAGATGGAAATTGAGGTGGAAGGTGGGTGTTGCTGCTGCTGATGGTGCTGATGTTGATGCTGTTGGAACACTCGAGAGTGTGTTGTGTTGCCTGCCAGCAGCCAGTGCTTGACTTGCAAGCTGTGGGCGTGCCTTGGCGCTTGCTGTTGTTATTATTGTTGTTGTTGCTACATACACACAGTTGCCTGGCATCCTTATGCCGCCTGTCGCCTGCCTTCTGTCGCCTGCCTCCAACGTGTCCACATCTACATACACACCGCTCTGACTACGCTCAAAATTTATTACCATAATGTGGCTGCTGTTGCTGTCAGTGCCAATATTCGACAAGTGGGCTCGTCGTCGACGACAGCTTGGTTAATTCTGCATACACGTTGCTCTTTGGTGTGCGCCAGTCTGTCAGTGTGCGGGTGCGGGTGCGTGGGTATGCGAATGTGCATCCGTTACTGTCAGGACGGCCATATGCTTGTATGTTTATGCCAAAGAGAAAGGGAGAGAGAGGGGAGTAAGGGCAGTTAGAGCAACCCGTTGCAATTTTCCCCAAAAAAACTAAGCAAACAATATTAGGAAAATGCGTTTCCCCCCCCTCCCCCCATTTAAACAATAATTAAATTCATATTGAATGGAATTCACAATTGTGAATCCCTTTCAAGTGTCACATTTCATTGAATCCATTCAGTTCTTTGGCCTTTTGTTGATTCCACATTCCCCATTACTGGAATACACAGTGTTAATCAACGACATGCGGCCATGAGCGAGCCCACCCATGAGCTGGCACAGGCCCTTGGAGTTGCTCAAGTGAAATGATCACATTTCACCTAAATTTAAATGTTTTATAATTCTGTCAAAATTATGAAAATTTCCACAAAAATATCAACTTTACGTTGCGCATAAACCTGTTTCATATAAATTGGAACACACACACACACACTTGTGCAATCTACATACATTTAAACATACAACATTGCATGTTGCTGCTGTTGCTGCTGTTGCCGCTGCTGTTGATGATGATGATAATGATTATGATAGGCGCCATGACCGCGGCACACTATGGCACTTGTATCTCTCCGCCGACCCCCCCCCTCTGGTGAGGGTACAACAGCTGCCCGTTGTTGGCGCCGTAGCCGCCACTTCAACGCGCATAAATACGCGCCATTAATGGCCAGTGCCAGTCAAAGATCCTTCGTGCACAGGCTGTTTAAAATGCAGCAGCAGCAACAGCAACAGCAGCCAGAGCCTGAGCAAACCCTCAAGTGTGACAACAACGAGCACGATGAGTTGTCAACGGCAGGCGTAGAGTAATTTCTGTATGTATATGGGTGTCTCCGCGTGTGTGTGCGGGTGTGTGTGCAAGTGTGGGCGTTAGTTTGAGGCCAAAACAGCAGAGAACAGAACAGAACTCTGTTTTATCTTCAACGTATGCCATTAAAATATATGTTCTCCTCATGCAGTATAAACACACTTACATACACACACAAAGGCTCATTCATTTTATGGTTATAATAACAAATGCAAGCACACACACCCACACACACGCACACTAGCATGCATATGAGTATAAAGATTGTATAAAACTATATGACAATTTGCAAGGTAAGAGAGAGAGAGAGAGATTTGTCCTTAATGCAAATACCTTTGCCAACGAATTTGTTTCAGAACCACAAGTACGAAAGGTGTGTGCCAAACAGATTCCTCACAATATATATTTATTCCGCAGCAATAAAACACAGCTACGAACTGCCTCGGGTGATTAATGTTTTCGCCTCTGTCTTTAATTCAAATTCAAATTTACATTCTTCAATGTTTACCTACTCAACACTGCTGCCAGTAACTATTGTCTAACACTGTACTGCACAACTGACTTGGCCTGCAAACTATCGATATCTCTGAAGCTTTACGCTCATTTCGATAGTCGTCTAAGTGTCTTTTGTTAATCGAAAGATCACTTATTCAATTTATAGACGATATATCATAAAATTATAACGATTAATATTTGTTTCCCTTATTGTATTTATAACAATTCAAAGCTTTTCTTTTATGATATTTAATTCTTGTATTTTAGGTAATAAGACAGGGGAATAAGCAACATAACCAACGATAGGTAAGTTTGCCGATATTGATTGTTATTTTAAGTAAGATTTACACCCAGCTGATGCCTTTAGCCAGGTTCTATATATAATAAAATATTTTAAATAACATATATGGAAGCCTAAACCACATATTTGAACTGATGGTGGATAGGTTCCACCCCTTTCTGTAGATCTGTGAAATGGCATTTCGATTTAAACGATGCAATTAGTATTCCCTAGACCTTTGACATCATTAGGAACTCTTCTTATCACGCCTATCGAGATTATTTGCTGGGGTTTGAGCCCACCAATCATTTGATATTTCTACAGACTTTTCATCCATTTACATGGAGATAGATGAACGATTCGCATCGTTTATGTTTACATGAATAAGTACGTTTGAGAAAATTAAAACCGCAGAATTTTTTAGGCTTTGTATTTCAATCACAATAAATATTGACAAACCGCAGACGAAGAAGAAGAGAAGAAGAGCAGAAACACAAAAAAAAAAAATGCCACAAATCAAAAACACACTGATGTATGGCAACAATTGTTCAATGGCAACACCGATAAATAAGTAAATACAAATTGTATCTGTTGGATGGATGGTTGGATGGTTGGGATGATGGGATGGATGGATGGATGTCTGCTTAATGTATTGTGTATAGAGTGGTGGGCATTTGCATACATTAGAGTGAGAGACTGAGGCCCTTGAGATTGCGGTTTTAAATTGTTTGACGTCCTAAAAGAATCATTGACAGACACATTTGACACATTTCAAAGTATCTGCAAGAGACACAGCCAGGACAGAGCCAGGACATTCATACTCTCTATGGAACATGAAAAATGTTGGGCTGACCAACTTCACAACTTTAAAGCGTGGGCCGGCCGGACTTTTCTTGAGATTACAGACAATATCAGAGGCAGAAGCCGTGAACTGTAATATTCTTTTGTTCCTTTTGTTTCTTTCTTATATACAAATATTTCATTTGATAAATGCTGTGTTTTTTCTCTCTGTTAAATGACCAGGCTTGGCATTGAGGAGAACAAGTCTTATGAACACAATACAATGGTCCATGGTATCTGTATGTAAGTTGTATAAACATTAGTCAGTCGGGGCACCAGGGCCGGTTTGTCTTAATAACATTAAATGGAGCGAATTCTTAGCTGAAGGGAGATGCGGTAATTTGCACACATATTTATATACTTGGGGGGCAGTTAAAGGTAATTAGTGGTTGGCACTTTAAAAAAAAATGGCCAAACGAGACTTGCATGGACAGCCAAGAGGGTAGATAACTGAGACTGGCAGGTGGGGAGGGGTTTTGGAGACTGGAAACCCGAGACGAGAGACTGGCCAGGTGGAGCACTTGCCGCGCCTTTGGCAGCGGGCAATAAACTGGCCAACAATGTTGAAACAAGCAGAAATTGAAGGACTTTTAAGTGCTCGATGGTTGCATCAGCAGTGTGTGTGGCAGTAGGTCGAGCAAGCAAGCGCACATGACCCGTTCCCTAAGCGCAGCACATAGATGGATGGGCAAACACACACATCCTGCTGGCTCTCTTGCCAGCCACCGTTTCAAGGACACAAAAGAATCCAGCACAGCACAGCACACCTGTAAGGACAGCAGTTGGCAAATGCAGGACAGGAGGCCAAATTGGCCAACTTCCTGCCTGGGCTGGTGTAAATCGAACGCGCGCATCCTTGCTGGATCCAAACCAGAAGCACAACCAGAACCAGAGCCACAGCCAGAGCCAGTGGCAAGCAATGGCCATGCTTCACAGCCACCAGAACAATTGGTTAAGATTTAAAGGCAAAGCTCTCTATTCTGCTGCTGGCAGCAACAAGTTTTGCCCATTCATACAACAATGGCTGCCTGGCTGGCTGGCTGCGCGGCAAGGCTCCCCCCACCCCCACCACAGTGAAGGCAGCAACAATGCGCTGCAACTGAACGATGCCGTCGTCGACGATGCCAAGTCATGCGACCACCGTTTTGCTTTTGGCTTTGGCATTGTTTTCCAATTGTAGAAATCTAGAGAAATAGACGAAGGTTGGAGATGGCAGATGGGAGATGGTAGATGGAAGCTGGAAGATGCCTAGCATCAGTGAATCGGGTGGCAGGTGCCTGGCTGCTAGCTGCTGGCTGTTGGCTGTTGGCTGGTATGTGGCCAATGCTGTCCGGCTGCCCGGCTGTCTGGCAAAAGAAAACTGATACGATGGCAACGGCAGCTGTAACTGATTGGAACTGAATGACCAAATACATGGATACACATGGATACCAACATATCTATATACTTGGTATCAATGGTTAAATGTGATGTGATGGGAGGCAGACAGGCACGTGTGTGTCACATTGAATTCAAACCGGAACCACAGAGAAGCGTACAGTTTGTGTCCAACTGTCCATTCGTTCATCCATCCATCCATCCATCCATTGCCATTCATTTAACCATTCGACCGAGTGAACATTTCTCATTCTTCATTGCTACTCTGCTTGGTAAAAACTTCGATAGAGAGAGGGAGAGAGCAAGAGGCCAATTGAATGGACTCCAAACCACACTTTTCGCATTAATTATTATTCAATTAGCAGTGTAAAAAGATTTTTATAATACCCAAGTCAAACAAACGGGTCGGTTAATTAGCGAGTTTTAAACATACAACAGAGTCTGTCGGTGGCTAAAAAATATCAGGGAAATTTCCTCTCCACGATACTCGATACGATACAGCAATGAATGACAACAAATCACTTGCAGGCCTGAGAGGGTGAGTAGCTCACTGCAGGTCTCTAAAACACGCTCCTCAGCACAGCAGAGCAGACTTTCAATCAAATTTATCCAATAAGTCAAAACGTCAGTCAATTTAAATCAAAGAGTAAACGCAAGTAGGGAAATGATGAATAACGTTGTTCGCCAACGCAGCAGCGAGGAGGAGGCGGCGGCGGCGGCGCAACATCACAGGAACAAAGCAGCGCGATACCTATTGAAAGGACCGTCCTTATAGAGCATCGCGATGCTCAGCCATCCATTTAAGCCCGACCGAAATACGTGTAATGAAGTTATTCACGATGTACTAAATACAATTAAAGCTCATAAAGCGTTTTCTTGGTCATTTTCAATGACTTTATTACCAACGACAAAGGCGCCAGCGATTACGATGATGGGGAGACCCAACCAACGCAGTGAAAGCGAAACGACGGACGACGCATGTCGCCCAAGCCCATAACATCATTTTGATGAAAGCAAATATACTTAATTGAACATTGGAGGGGGGTCTGGGAACTGCCTGGGGACGGGGAAAGGCTCAGGCTGAGGCTGTAGCTGAGGCTGACGATAATGAATTGAAAGTGCTGCAAATATTAATGATTATGTTTTTCAAATGAATTTTCAAATTATAATAAAGAAAAGGAAACGAAATAAAACGAGATGAAAAAAACACAGGAAGAAAGCACGCGGGTATCGGTGTCAGCAGTCAGAAGTCGGGAGTCAGGCCCACGCCCAATGAACTTCAACCGTTTGAATATGATTTCAGCAACAGCAAAGAGAGAAAAAGTCCCGTCAGCACTGCTGGCACTGCTTAACCGACATTTAAGAGAGAATTTCCCCCCAAAGCAGGACGCGAACAGTTGCTGTTAACTCTGTGCGTTGGCTTTGCCTGCCTTTTGTGCACTTTATGAGGCAAACAAAGAAGCAGCAAACAGAATCTGAGGCAGGAGCAGAGCCAGCTTAAGCATAATGCAGGCAGCCAGGCAGGCAGGCACCTATGGCATTTCATGCTAACGGTCTGTTATGCACCGCAAGTCACAGAGAAACGTTTGACTGATGATGATGATGATGATACTGGTGATGAGGATGATGAGCAGCCAAGACGAGCACGTGCGAGGCGCTCAGATTTGGGCCAACTGAAAGAAACAAAATCAGGTGAATGAACAAATTATTGTGCAATATAAAATCTGTGTCTGTGTGTGTGTGTGTGTGTGTGTGCGGCAGTTAAACAAATATGTGTGTTTGTAATTGTGTCAGTCAGTCAGTCAGTCAGTGTCGCTCTAACGTCAGATGCGTCGTATCAGCGCAACCTTGAAAACTGGTCGCCAGGAAAACTCAATTCTCATAAATATGGACTTTAACAGCGGCTCTCTGCATGGTCCAGGCTGTGACTGGACTATAAAATAACAGGACAATGGTCTGAGCTGCTGGTTTTAAGGCCAAGAATCTCATAGATTGTTGGCCGAATCGTCCAAGTCATAAGCTGCGTTGCTTTCGATTAAAAACTAAACGGAAATCGACACAAACGACTGCATCATATAGCTGTCATGTTGACTACACCGTTCTGCTCCAACGTAATATAAAATCCTTTGCAATTTATATGTTTCTCCAACGTTTTGAATAACAAATCTCCAAGAAAATAAAAGTCAAAGTCAACAAATGAAGAAGAATTATGAATACTTGCTTATTGGATTCTCGCTCTCTCTCGCCCTCTCGCTCTATATGAGAAACTACACACTAACAAGGATGCTTGGATACTTGGATACTTGGTTACTCCTTGCTCATATGCACAAATTTTTTATCAAATTTCATTTCATTTCGCCGTCTTTTTTCCACTGCAGGGAGGGGGGCAAAGAAAAATAAAAGCATAGAAAGGAAGGGAAAAAAAAAAAGTCTCAACACGCCCGCAACCGGAGCGCAGCTGGCAAAGGCCGAGGTCGGCGACGCGGCTGCCACAGCCGCTTCCACTGTTAGCTGGCAAACAGACACGGACCCGGTTCGCCATAGGTTGCCATAGCTGGGTTGCCAGCCAGCCAGCCACATCCACATCCGCCAGAGTCAGAGCCAGAGAGAACGGCGGGCGTCCTACAACGGGACAAAAATGAAGAAATAATCTCTGCTGGGTATTCGCAATGGCGACATTTGTGTTACTTTCAGTTTTTTTTTGTCTTTTTGCCCCCCACTCCAACGTCAGCCAGCACATTTGGGCAATGCGAGCTGCAAGCCAAAAGGCGACTGCATTGTAGCCTGGCAGCTGACAAAGTTGCAACTGAACTTGGCTAACGGGAACAATAACCATCTGGTTCATCAGGGTTCACTTGGTTTAGATCAAAGTGATCGACAACACTAGTTTCCAAAGGAAGGATAAGTTAACCACTAGGGTTGTGTCCGTCTTCAACAACTTTGTTATCCATTATTCAACACGATTTGCCTTCCAGGAAAGTTTAAATATGTTGAGTCGCTTATTAACTGGCAAAGTATTCACAGATCCAAGTATTTTCGACTGCCCCAGTGTGAACCCTGGTGATTGGGTCATAAAAATGAGAAACTGTGACACCATCGACTCTTCGTTAAGCTCTTTGCCATTGAAGTGTTTTTCCAACTCATCAATTTTCATCATCAGTTTAACCAGTGTGCAGTGAAGACTGTTGCTGGCTGCTGCCATTAAAGGGGGCGTCAGTCAGTTGCCGCCCCTCCTTGTTGTCCTGCAAACAGCAGCATCGCTAATCCACCGCAAGAGAAACGCACTCATAACTATTTGTTTTGGCCTTTTTTTTCTCTCTTCGCTTTTGCATAGAGCGGCGTTTTTGGCTTTAATGTTTTACGACTGAAATTTATTTAGCAAACAGCTGCGACTGCAAGGGATGAGACGTTGCAGTCATCTTCGCATCGACAGCTACTGGTCGACGGAGGTTGGTCGACGGACATTGAACGAGCGAGAGATAATGAAGGCAGCGAAAGTGATAAGGCCAAGAGGATGAGACAGCGACAGAGAGAGAGAGGGAGGGAGGGACGGAGGGAGGTAAAAAGTTAATTTCCGCTCGCAAGTTTCTAAAATACAATTTATCAAAAAAGTTGCGGCGATTAATTTCATTTAAATGAAAGATTAAACTAAATTCGTTCATTAATTTCTATGGCCAGAGAGTTGCACGTGAGCCATGGAGCCCTCGGCAAAGTGTTGCCAACTCATCCTGGGCAGACGCTGCCCGTCCCATTAAGGAGACAGGCAATCGACATGGGAATGGCTATGGATCTCTGTGTGCGTGTGTTAGTTGAGCTATAAATGGCGTTTCAGGTTCAGTCTTAGGTTGACCCAATAAGCCGCCCCAGTCAGCCACTTGACATGCACCAAACTCCACAGCCAGCTGCTTCTCCTTCCTCCCTCCCCCCCTACAATGTTCATTTGTCGATGTTGATGTCCATTGCCAAGGCATTGAAGTTGTTATCCGTCATTTCGTGGGCTGTGTTTGCAGCTTATGAGCTCAATAGGCATTTCGAGCCACAGCACAGAGCACAGCACAGCCAAGGCAATGGCAATGGCAATACGGTCTCATGGTCAGGGCACACACAATAGTGGCTGCTAGAGATGTGAGGATGACACGCCACGAGCTTCGTTCTATATCTAAAGGCTGTAGATAGGGGGCTGGGGGCTTCGCTTTCTTCTCTCTCTTTTTTAAAGGTTCTTTCTATGGTAATCGAAGGGCCATGCGGTGAGCTTCATCGTGTGGAGTGAAAAGGTTCGTGTCACGTAAGCCAAACTGCTATCTGTAGCAGCGTTGGCTAAACTCTTGAATTAACGTTTACATTTGTGGCCTGGAAACTGTGTGTTTGTCGAGGATACATATTGAGGTTACAGTTCGTCTGTATGTGTGTGTGTGTGTGTGTGTGTGTGTCCTCATGTCTACTAAGGCGGTCTTGCTTTGATTTTGCTTTTTGACATTTGCCGTGAGCATCGACGCTACTGCCTTCCCCCTCCCTCAACACAGACAGTTTCTTTGAGACGACACAAGGCCCCAAAAATTCCAAAAAAGATTTACAATTGGTGCAGTTGGTTGCGTTTCCAGGGTTTATGGTTGCCAAGGCCAGATCTAGACCAACAACTAATTATGGTTTAAAGGGAGAGAGAGAGAGAGAGCTGTCCAATGACATCTGTAATTCGCCTTCAATCGTGTCATGTTCGCTGTCAAATGCTTTAAGAAAAGTCCCAGAAAACTTACCAAATATTCGACTTGAAAAAACTTGCCTTGGGGTTTAATCATCTAAGAAGCAAAGACTCTTTAAAAGTCTCTTCAACTTTATCTGAAAAGTATGGGAAGAACCCTTTAGAGCCAGGACCTTGCGTATTTGAAACTCTACTCACCAGAAGGATTTCAAAACTCAGTTGGCGACAGATTTTTGTTGATTTCTATTGGTTTTTTATTATTCATTTTATGCTTAAAATACAATCGAGAACAGATCTCCAACGATATTATTTGAAATGACTGCAAACGTTGCTTGGTGTTTGCCTAACTGATTGATTTTTTCAGGGAAATTCATAGTTAACCAGTTGGTAGCTTTGCTTTCATGGCATTGGCGATGGGTAACATCGGTTGACTATAATCTAATATGGAATTGGGACCTGGGATTGGTCTGGATCCTAGGAAATAACTAAAAACTAGATGAGGCAATTGCATTTGATGCTGTTGCGGTGGGAAAATAGTTGAAAAACAGTAGCAGTAACAGTAACAACAGTTCTCTGGGCTGATCAGTCGTGGCGTCAACTTCCTTGAGGTATAAAATGATCACAAGAAGCCGTACACGGATAGAAACAGCTGAGATCTGCTAGACGTTACCTGGTGATGAGCCTGGTGATCAGCCCTCAAGGCTTGTCATGATGACATTTATATAGCCGTTCATATAGATCACTGGCTCCCCTTGCGCAGGACATAGATTGTGACGCGGCAGGATCTCGCGGAATGGATTGCGACCGTTGGTCTCCTTGGTGGCAATGGGTATGACGTTGATGCACTTTAGTCTGGCCAATTTGTTCACAAAGGCTGCGTTCGATCGGGCCAGCTGAAGGCTCTCCGAGGTGTAGCAAATGGGTATTTTATACATGGATAAGATCTGGTTGAGATCGGGCGTCCTGTCCACAACCTTGCCGCGGTTCACAATGTCGCTCAATTCTTTGGGAGCTCGGCTCACATTGTCAAAGTCCGCGTTGAACAGCACGATCAGCACAGGATCCATTGGATGGATACGGGAAAAGTCGGCATAGGTCATGGGATAGTAACGCTTGGAGGTTGTACACCGGCGCTCCTAAACGAAAATCAATCAGTACGATCGTCTGGACGGGAAGGGGCAACGACTTACCCCGAGGAAATCAACTTCAGGCACCCAGACAACCTCTTCGATACCCATGTCGCGATCCAAGTCCGGGCTAATGATGTACACATGCAGCTCATCAATGCAAGGAAATCGTAGGAAGAAGAAGTATAGGAACCTCTTTCTGAAATACACGCCATCCACAAAGTTATAACCCACAACGTGGATGCTGAGCACATTGTCTGCTGGCTTATACTCGAGCTGGATGCTATCGAGCGCATAGGCAATGGTTGCCATGCCGCTGAAGGCGGAACAGTTGACGTAGAACTCATATTTCTCATACGATGTCCAGTTCGGATCGGCTATTTTGAGGAATTCGCTCTCCTCTAGGTTATTGGCAACACGCTCGACTGCTTCGGCTATTTTTATGCTGGTGTTGCGCAGCATGAGGGGCGGTATCCTGGTCTCCTCGTCGAGGGCGCGATACGGGCTGTAGATCAGGGCCAGCCTTTGGCAAACCTTCGGAGTGTGCGAATGCCTATCGGCCTCGTGGTGCTCCGCTGAGCAATAGGCGATGGCCGTGCAGTCCTCGCACCTCTGAAGATCTTCCGTCTCATAGCAGACGGCGCAATAGGCTGGGTATCCAATCACCTCATGCTCTCGATCCGTTAGCCGACGGTTCATCTTGTTTTCCAATATCAGCTTTAGCTGGGCAGTGGTTCGCTGCAATATCTTGCGGTTCAATGGCACACCAAGCAGCTTCAATGGATGTGTCAGATCAAACTTCCTCCTCAGCGCAAACAGCACATTGCACATGTCCTGGTGATACTTGCGATCCTCGTTGAGGTGCTCAATGCTGCAGTAGCGCATCATCTTGCATCTGCGGCATCTAAAGTCACCAAACTCGAATTCTTCGGCAGGCGGCTCTCCGCTAATTAGCAGCGCAGCTTCTTGTTCCCTGTTTTTGGCTGCCACCTTGGCAAATGTACCCCTCACCTCTTCGTTTGTATATTCTTCGGGTATTGAGTCGTGAATTCTCTTCAAATGGCCCATAAAGTGTCGCCTATCGAAGCTCACCGCTGATCGAATCTGCTTGGCCTTCTTGCAAATACAAACGACGCAGGCCAGCGAGGAGCCAATTAGAACATGATCAAGATCGCGCTTCTGCATTGTGGGTGATGGGGATTTAAGTCACAGGAAATTAGACGAGGTTCAGTTAAAACTGTCGACTGTCAAGGTGAGGGCTCAACGATCAAATTCCAAGTAAAGAGCAAAAGCGCGGAATAAAAAGTTCTGACCTTGGCCAAGGCAATGGAATAAAGCTTCAACAAGTGTGGCAACACTGAAAGCGATATTTCATTTATTTACAGTAAAAATTATTGTTTCCCTTTAAGCAGACATTATTATTACATCTTTAATCGAAATCTACATTTTAATTCGGTTTTGCCAGAATCTGCAGTTAGTTAAAAGGTGGCGAAAGCTGCTCAAAGCAGAATTCAAATACTGTATAACACTTAAGAATAACATATGGGCATGCAAAGCTAAACGGTATAACACATGCATATGTATGTATATGCATGTGTGTATATTCAACTAGTTCAGTGTCTACATATTTTTTTCTAAATTAAATATGGCTTCACCTATCAACAGCTATAATTAATTCGTATATTAATAAAAAATAAAACGATTAATATACGCATACGCTGACGATGGAAATTTAACTTTTTTTTATTTGCGTTGCCAACTTTATGTTTAATATAAATTTTTCTATTCAAATGCAAAGCCAATCTGTTATATCTGTAATCGAATATTGCGCTTTAATTAAGTTGGCCTGCCCTTGTTGTTAACACTGTCATATGGTAAGCATATGTGTGCATATAGATGTGCATACATATGTACAAAACATACGTTAAATTGAATGCGGTTTTTGTGGCCGCATTCAAATTCGATGCGGCTTCCTTGTTAATGCCAAACAAAGCACTGCTGGCTGGCAATTGATCTCCCTGTTGTGTTTTGCATAGAAGGGGGCAATGGAATTATCTCCACCCACAGCCACCTCCTGCGTAGCGCATTATAATTACCTGCAAAAAGAGGCGCCTTTACCCTGTCTCCCCCCCGCTCAGGCCAACCATGTGGCATGGCATAGACTCCGCCTGCTCATGTGTCGCACCAAAGTTTCCTTGCTGTTCAATTGCTGGACAAGCGGTGCCCTACCAAGCCATATAGCTAGCTGTACGTACGTGTGTCTGTCTGTGTCCGTGTCTGCGTCTCCATCAACATTTCCATCTGAACATGAAACATCCAAACACTTTTTGGTGTATTTAATTTCCCAATGGATCTCACAAACGTAGCACTAAATAAATGAAAATGTGAGACCCACTGCCTGCCTGTGTCCCTCTCTCCCCTCCCCGCCTCTGCCGCTCGGTCTCTGTCGGTCCTTTTTTCATTTCCCGCAATTTCCCACATTTTGCAGCCCGATTCGTGACAGTTTGCCGGCTTGGAATTGCAAGTAAACATTTAGGTTTCAGTTTCATTAAAAGTCAATGGCAGCCAAGTAAACGAAAATAGAGAAGGAAAAACTCCCACCCAGACACACACACACGCAAATTCCAATTCGAAATGAAAGTGAAAAATGCAAAAAAGCAAACGGAATCCACTTTACACTCATATCGTCGCATTGACGTGTTCAGTTCAGTTCAGTGAAAGCCGCTTTCGCATTGAGGAAGGAAGGGCGGGCGGCTGGCTGATTTGTGCTTTAATCGAGGCCCCCCGTTATGGCTAATGAAACATCCGCCAGCCAACAGCTAACCAAGAAAATCCACGTTGCCAGGATTACGCATCAAATGCTCAGATTTATTGGTTCAAATGTCACCTTCACATGGCCGAAATGTTTTCGTTTAATTATTTGTAACCACGAAGATTCAGATCCTTCGGGTTCTTCCCGAATTGGGCTCTGGATCTAAGGAGACTTGACCAGACGTCCGTCGTTCTTACGCTCCCAAATGGACAAGCGAAGGGAGCGAGCATAACGACGGCGGGTTAACATGCCGTTGGCCACGTTGTCCTCGTCAGAAGCAGCAGCAGCAGGAGAAGCATTTTGGGGACTTTTTGGCATCTCGCTGGTGCTGCTGCTGGTGCTTTGTGAAGCCTCTGGATTGGGGTCCGAGGCTGCTGGCTGATTATGCTTGCCCAGCCAATATTGCACCTGAGCTTCACGGTGCGATTGCTGTATCCTCTGGGCAGCAGGAAACTGCCTAAGCAGGTCCTTCATCTGACTTGTCAGCGCCTGAACTGTGTGCGCTTCAAGCAGACCATTGTCAAATAGATTGCACAGATGCAAGACAAAGTTACGATAGAGATTTCTCTCCAGGATCTGACGACCCATGTTCTTCACAAACATCCTGCAGATGTGCGGCATCCGGCAGGAGCCGAGGATTTGCTGTTGATCGATGTGAAGATTCCACATTTTCATCAGCGCCTTCTCGCCCTCGTTGACGTCGGTGAAGTCATCAATCATTTGATTGGCATGCTGGCGCTGCCAAGCTGAATTGCCCTCGTCCTCCGAGTCCAGGTCCTCTTCGGCAGGATGAATCGGCAGCCGAGTGTTGGAGTGATAGAAAGTCCTGCCATGATCACCGATATATGAGCGCGGAAAGGCCTTCGGGATGAGAAACTCATCGAGAGAGGTTTTCAAGCTCTTGGGTGGATAGACCAAGACGCTGGTGAATGACTTGACCTTCTTGGGTGGCAGAGGCGGCGTCCTGGGGAAACCACGACGCACCGATTGGGTTAGGATCAGATCATAGTCGTTGTAGTCCTCATTCAAGGACACCTCAACGATGGCCACATTCTCCACCGGCGTATAAGTGAAACTGAAGCGATCGTGACTGAGCTTAATGTGCTTGAACAGAGCATAGAGAGTCATGCAGTTAAGGCCACACCAAGGACACTTCATCTCCCTGATGCACTCGGACTGTTGGAACGTCACATTGTTGTGATTGAAGTTGTAGACCACTTGGTTGGGTTCGAGGATCGGATTCTGGTTAATGTCAACGTCAATGGGCCCTGACTCGTTGGCATCCTTAAGGATGTGCTGGATATGGTCGTGGAGTTCAGGGCCCTGAATGACCTCGGGCAGCTCCTGCTGCGACAACATTGAATAGAATTTCAACCATAAGCCCCTGCGAGGTCTCTGATCCTCCGAACCCATTAGCTCAAGCAGCATCTCGTGCTCGCCGTCCTCTAACAAACCAGAGGATGCATCGTATAGAACGACCTCACAGGCAAAAATACTCTTGACAACCTTGGGCTTCTTGGTGGGTGGATTGGCTCCGCTGCCCTGCTCTTCTGCCGGCAACACCTCGACGCGAAAGTTCAACTTGTAGGAGCGCAGCTTCTGGTTCATCTTCATTAGCTTTAATGGGACAGTGGTGACTGCATGCTCACCCACCTGACCCTTGGGATTGAGGGCCACCTGGTTGCTGGTTGTTAACGGCTCTGTGTGCATCCAACGTGAATGGTCTTCGAGTGTCGCCTCCAGACACACGAAGCCTTCGATCGGACGGGGCAAATGCTTCCTTTTAATATTCTTGGCCTTCAGCGAGTCGAAAATGACATGCAAATAGCCGGACTTCTGGGTCACGTGCTGGCTGAAAGCGTCGACCTTGAAAGCAGCGCGTCCGCTGTGCTTGCGCGACATTCGCTCACCCATGTAGCTCAGCGTTCGGTAGAGGAACTGGGGTCGCTCCTGTTGGCGTCGCAGAAGTTGTTGATAGAGCTTTACGGGCTTTTCGAATGGTGCATTGTCTAGTCCAGTAGGCGATGCAGCCTCGGCAGCTTCCGATTTCCGTGGTCTCGGCATTTTGGCGCCGTGCACGCGTTGCTTGTGGTGCTATCTCTGTCTGTCACGTTGTTGCAAGCGTTAAAACACTAGGATGTTGCTTCTTCCAATTTAAGGCGACGCCAATGGCTCCTGCGATGGTTGCTAAATATATGTTTGCCTCGAATTGACCTTGAATTAATTAGGTCTAATAGTGAAGCTTTTTTTTTCTGAATGGTAATGCAATTTCTTTTTTATTTTTTCAAGTTTATGCTTTGTCGGCGTAGTAAAAAGTTTGACTTTCGCGCTTTACCGTGAAAGGATTGTGTTGGTGTGTGTGAGTGTGGGCGTTTGCTAATTCATTTGAACAGGCACTTGATCTATAATGAACAATTGAATCGATAATGATATCGATAAGTAACGACATACGTGTTCATATGAACCCTTTCAGTGAAAGCTTCACGGCAAAAGGAAGATGGCGGCGGTCAAATGTATAACAGTCTGAAGACCACTTTTATATTTAACATGAAAATATATATTCATCAAGTGGGGATGAACAGAAAAATAGTGCAAATGTTGTTATTAATTAGCCAATGACCATTAAGTGGCTTTTTCAGATGCTCAAAAAAAACATAAAAAGCGCATTTTTTGCCAGCATAATTTTTCAACTGTATTGGTATACATGAGTCTGTTTATATGCATGTGTGAGAGTGTGTTTTGTACGGTACAAATATGGACACATTGTTTTGGGTAGCCAGAAGGTAAACAAGATTGTCAAAACTCAAGAGGGGTGGCAACATTGATGATTTCTGTTGCCATATCATCATCATCATCATCATTGTTGTTGTTAAAAATGCCAGCAAAAACTAAAAGCAAAACTGCAAGAGAAATGCAAAATAACAAATAGCAACCGAGAATAACTTTTAATTAAAATACTCTGGCACATTTGCAGGGATTGGATATGGGATTGAGATATGTATGCTGGCTGCATGGCAAAGCCAAAGGCGGAGAGCCAGAGAGGCTATGGGGTGGGGGGGGCGCAGGTTGTGGGGAATTGCAAAACGTTGAGAGGGTGCCGGTGCTGGCGGCGGCGGTGGCGGCATGAAATGCGAAATGTTCTGAACAAGCAATGAGGCGGAACTTATTGAATGGGCCAAGGCGAACGGACCGACCGACCGACCGACCGAGCGAGCGAGCGACGGAGCCATAAAATGGCCAGATGAGTGACCAACATTTTAGCCAAATTAATTCTGGTGCAGGGAGGTGGTAGGGGGGTAGCAGTAGGCAGGCTGGATGGAATTCATTTGAAAATATTGTCAGGCTCAGCTCAGGTCTTTGAAGATGTAGAGTGTTGGCTGGTTTTATGTCAGTCAAGTCCCCGGACAGAGTCGGTGAGCGAAGCGACTCAAGCGAGACTCCGGGCAGCCAGTTTGGCCCATTTCAGTTCAGTCCAGTGGAGCTCAGTCAGCATTTTCCACTGCCAAAGCCCCCGTCCCCGCTCCTGCCACCCCCAAAACATATTATTTTGTGGTGCCATTTAAACCGATGTTGTGGGGAAATATATATGTATAAAGAAAAGCCAATGCCAATGCCAATGGGTCGCCTCCCTTCCTGCCTAGCTTAGCCACAATTTGGCTTCACACACTTCACACACAGCATTTCCGTTACCTTGACCAGTTGGTCAACCAGCCAGGCAGGTTAACTTATCGTCGTTGCTCATTCGCAGATTGATGAACCAGAACTATCGATTGCAGAATCAATCGGTTGTTAGCTGTGCAACCCTGTTGGTTAAACCTTCCTTTAGCTTTGAATGTATCTAGCTAGCTAGGAGGCAACTCCTGCTACGTTTAGAAAGGGTATTTAGGCATCGACTGAAAGTTTGTTTTTTTCTTTAGGCTCATTTCTTCTATTTTCCTCTATTTTTTATTTATTCTCTTTCAATTTTTCTCTCTTCTTTTGCCTTTTTTTTCTGTGTGAGTCTGTCACTCTATTCGCCCTCGCCTGGGTGTCAATCAAATCCAGTCACAGTAACTGTAACTGTAGCAGTAACAGTAACAGTTAGTAGACAAGCCAGCAAGTCCAACTCACGCAAATTTGTAGTTGGTGGTCTGCAACCGCCCGCCGCGCCGCGCCGCTTCTACATGTTTGTGTGCTTGCAACTGTCACCTGCTCATCCAGAGTCATTTGTTATTGTCGAAAAGCTTCACACATTAGCATTGGATAAGTTGTGTTTACTTTGGTAGCCGCAGGACACCCAGACGAGGAGGTGGTGTCGAGGGCAAGGACGTGTCCATCGTAACACAGTGGTAATGTATACGCAACGTGTTACGTGTACAATTGAACGGGCAGCCATGAAATGGCGCAAAATTGGTTTCGACCTCGATGGGTCCCAGTTCGAGTTCAAGTCAACACTGCATTGACCTTTCAAATGCTGCTCGATGATGATGATGGTGGTGTGGAGGGTGGTTAGGGTGGTTCTGACTGCTTGGTCGGTTCGAGCTGACACGGTTAAGTCGAAAGGCAAAAAGGTTGCGGTGGCCAGCGAACGGTAATCGGTTTTGGGTTGGGTTTGGTTTTCGCTCTTCGGCTCGTTGTCATGCGACATTTGTCAAACTGACTAATGACTTATTCGCTACAAATATCCGTCTATATATATAGCCACAGCCATAGCCACAGCCAACGCCAAAGTCCAAGTCTTAAAAAGAAGCCAAAAACTGAAACTGTAACTGACACACGGCTACCACTCTTGGCCTCCAACAGTCTGGCAATCCCAAAAAAAGCAAAGCCCAACAGTCCGTCAGTCCATCACGTTCGCTCCCTCCCCCCCATGATTGTTCAATAGAATGTGAAATGGCCGCTCTTAAGCTTTTAAAATGAACAGAAATTAATTATTTCTTGATTTTAAATGATGCCTAATAGTTGATGGGTCTGCTTAGGTCTGGCTACCCTCTATCCCCTCCTACCCACGCACACACCTTGGCACTAGGGCCGGTGTATGTTGATGATGATGATGATGCTGCCAGGGCAACACAGATGGCAGCATTTTCATTTCGGGTTTCGGATTTCGGATTATTGAATCCAATATTGGACAAAACCAATTTCCAACTTTGAAATCCATCGAGTGGAATCGGAATCCTTAAAGCTTCAGCCTTTAGCTTTAAGCCGTAGCCAACTCCAGGCTGAAGCAATTGTCAGCCTGTGACTTAACGCAATTAGTTGCGTTCGGCTCATTAAGTTGGTCCTTTGGGTTGGCGCCAGGCGAACCGAGCCGCTCAGATACACTAAATTTAATTTATTAATTTCATTATTTCACAGCGCCATCCTCCGCCCTCCTTCCCAGCTACCAACTAGGTGGCAACCCAACCACTGTCAGCTGTTTTCATTTCAATTTCGCTCGCCGGCTGGCAATTAGTCAGCACCGACAGCAATTTGTAATCAGAAATAATAAGGACGCTGCTTAATAAGCATTTAACTCGCGCGCAACTCGGTTAATTTATATGAAAACTTTGTCTCTCTGCCCCCCCTCTCTGCCGCCCCAGCAACGTCATGGCTCCAGGCCTTCTGCCTTCTGCCCTGAAAGGTGTTTTTTGCACTTTTTATTGCTTGCCACTTAGCGGTGTGTTTATGCAAAAACCTCCCCGCTACGCCGACCTTCCTGCCAGCTGGCTGGCTGGCTGGAGCCTTAAATCAACTTGTCAGTTTCAGTTTCGCCTGCCCGCCTCTGCCTGCCTGCCTGCCTGCCCACAACAGCAAATGGTCCAGGTGGGCTCTCAGGGTTAGACGTTGGCTTGCCGGTCGCGATTCTGAGACATATGCGTCTCTATAGTGGCTATTGGTGCTCCAGCCATGGTCCGGGCTGCTGCCCTGGTCCTGTAGCCTCTGCTCCGGCTCTGGCTCCGGCTCGTAGGCAGAAATGAAAAGTCATTGACGTGTGAAAATTAATAAATCATACGCCTACAATACATCGCCCCTCCCCCTCCTGTGCCCTGCGCCTGCTGCTGTTCAGCTTTGCTCGGTTCTCTTGTTCATTTGGTTTACGGTTTGTGTCGTCCATACACCGCTAGCAGTTGCGCCCACTGTGGTGCAGAGATTCCTTGAACCATCAACACCAAAACCTAATGGAACTTTCATCTAAATAATTTCAATGTTTCAGGTCAATTGTAGTCAAAAGATTTCCCATTCGAATGGGGGGAGAAAAATGACAGCTGAGATTGGTTGCACACTGAGGCGTCTTTAATTTCTTTTTAATTTAAATATTTAAAACTCCAATTGATGATGGAAAAATTTAATTTTATTCACTCCCAATTGATTGGATCTTGAAGCGACTGGTGTCAGTGTGCAGGGATGCGAGTCCCTGGTATTGCTCAGTGAGCTGTTTTCTAATGAAAATACTTGACGTAGGCAAAAACTTTTTTGGCCAGTTGTTGTATATCAAAAATACATGTATAAGGCCACACACACACACACAGACACACAGGCATACAGACATTTATAGGGAAAATGTATAGAAAGTCTTGGAACCATTTGATTTAAATTCGCTGACATAACATGCACACGTGCTTTATGGCTTTAATTAATTCTTGGCCAACGCCAGAGTCAGCTGCATGCTGGTCCCCCCATAGCTCCTCCATAGACAGTCAGTCGATGAGACTGAGATAAATTCAATCGCAATCATCACATCATCGTAGTACAGCAAGTACTTTTTGATTCGATTTCGATTGCCACAGAAACAGTGGAGAAAAACAGAGGAGAGAAAAATAAAGAGACAGGAAAGTTG